>VCRD01002279.1:38412-78271 GCA_006783055.1 Trinorchestia longiramus | reverse complement strand
TGATGGCAGACTAGTCATTGTAGAGGCTGATGATGGCAGACTAGTCATTGTAGAGGCTGATGATGGCAGACTAGTCATTGTAGAGGCTGATGATGGCAGACTAATCATTGTAGATGCTAAAGATGGCATAGTGTGGCCACAGAAGGTACTGCAGAGATGAAAATCCAAACAAAAGAGTCTGTATGAACCAGAGGACGGTGACGCCCTTCCTGAGGTTGAGCCTGTAGCAGAGTACCAGCGACACAAACCCGCTCAGCAGGTGACTTGTCAGCAGCACGCACGTACTGTTACGAGATGAACTTACTTCATCATAAAGTTAACCTTAACTTGTCTTACAATAATAATTACTTATTTAAAATTGATTAATTCCTTCATACACAAGGCTAGAGTGTTTGTTTGTTACTCAGATATAGTAAATCATGCCTCAGAATGCTACTTATACATGTATGAAATAAAAGTAATTTTAATATTTTTCCTGCAATAGTTTTTAGTAGCAATTAAATAGTTCAACTATTGGTAGCAGTACTGTATCCCTAAAAGCAACATTAAAACAATTTAAAATCGTTTTTTATTAACAGAACTATATTCTTCATTCCCATGGGACGCTTTTGCATCACATTGCAGCAATGAATGTGCAGTGGAATTTTAATTTTATTAATGGATGATGTCAAATCCCCCACCAAATTAAGATATATATTCTTATACATATTCTTTGCAATATTCCACTGACACCGTGATATCCACATCATTTCAAAGAATAAACATTAAAGTGTTCCTTAAAAATTATAGATATCGAAATCATAGCTCATGAGAGCACAATTCAACCAATTTAGTTACATAAGCAAATCATAGATTTTTCCAAGATATTTAAAAGAGTAAAATTAGCTCATAATTAAATGGAATCAAATACTGTACACTTCTATTCACACTATTATGAGTTCTAGGTTTTTATTTTAAAGTCATTCAACAGAACCTGAATTAAATCAGTGGGCTGGCTGGGCTAAACATTTCAAAAACATCAAACTTTATAAAAGAAAATCACACTTTATCCATTCGAGAAAATCAGATTTTAAGTCAAAACATTACCACAGGAGAAACATAAATTCTGACTCCCCTTACAATAGGGGGCAAAAAATTATTTAAATTTAGCTGACAACTTGTGATTCAACAATTATACAGGAAATTGCTAAGATATTTATTAGTTGAAGATTCAGCCTTGCCTATGTATAAAGATGTTAAAACCACTCTTGTATCACATTGCACCATTTATAACCAAAGAGAATGTATCATAATTGAAGAAGTTATAGAAACAATTTAATGGAAGTATACCAGATGATCATGTTAGTAATTAATGCATTTAATCACATTATCAGTCAATAAATCACCAAACTATAATACACTGTAAATAAACTGTGCAGTTCTAGAAGTAAATTGAGGTTAGTACTTACGCAACCATCATGTACTTGTTGTAGTTGGTGCCCAAGAAGAAAACTAAATCTGATATTTGGCCATACATCTTTGTAGATACTCCATTTGGCCATAACCAGCCCATCTGAAAATATCCAAAAATAAAGCACTACCCTAAATGCCTATCAATTAATATTGGATAACAATACAATGATGACCAAGAAATAAATAATTAACAGATAATTATACAAGGAGAGAAACCTAGCTTGCAAAGACTACCTCAGTAAATACAGGTGCCAATAGAAAATATTAGAGGACAAGTTGACATATTCAATATTCAAGACTCAAGATTACTTCCATCAATTTGCCAATGATTAGAAAAAAATTGATCTAAAACATGCAAATTGAAATACCATTAAGTGCCATAAATCAGAAATAGACAACATTTTATCAGAGGAGTACACCATCACAAAAATATCATGCAGCACTTTGAGAAACAAAGAGACTCGACAGTAGATAATTCCAAGCCTATAAAGAACATATTTGAACACATTAAAAATTTAGGCTTATTTTATAATTGAGCAGTGGTCCTCAATAATACTTATAACTTTTAAATGCAAAATAGAACTTAGTAAATGGTCTGGACAAAATTTTAGAGCAACTATTTATCTTTGTGTCATTGAAACTCTCTGATCATTTAAAAATTAGTAGCTCATTTACAAGTTTTTAATTCATTTTTGTTTTGAAATTCAAAAATTCTAGGCTGTGCTATACATCACTTATTCTTTGAAATTTATTACTAAAATGTCCAGTGTCTTGGGATATTTTATATTAGAGGTAATGGAATTGTTTAAAATAAGAAATGAATTGCATCTCTGAATGTAACAGCAAGATAGTGGTAAGACGTTCACATTAAAGCTGAACTAAGTAATGGCTTCAATATAATAGAACATGCAGAATGTGTTATACTATAAAAATAAATTGATAAAGTCATATAGAAGCAAGCATATTTCAGATAACTAAATAAAAAAATTACTCACAGTGACTAAGTAAAGAAAAGCCAAGGTTAGGACCATCAAGACTGGATGGACAGCAATGAAAAAGCTACGAGGAATTTTGCGAGGCCTGTTGACACTGTTCATGATGTGCATGGAACATATGACCTAGAAAAAATGTAGGGTAAAAAATAATTGTTCAACCTGACATAAAAAAATACAGATGAAGAGCTTCAGTAAAGTGAATAAAAGAAAAACTGGCAGGTCGTGCAAGTTATAGAAGTATAAATGAGCCAACAAAATCTGTACACCCACATAAATAGAAAGGTACTTCAATTATTCACATAATTTTAGCTAGAGAGGCAAAATTAATTAGATAAAGAAAATTCACAGCAAGAGAAGATAAAGCTGGTAAAATTAAAGTTACTTATTTTATTTTTTCATGCTTTGTAATTGTAATCTCATGTAAAGCATGTAAGGAGAGCATGTAATCTCATGCTTTTTTGGAAGAAAGCACCATACAAGAATTTTTTTATGTTCAATGTTGTCATGTGGATAAAGTTTTACACTTAATTTAATGTTATAATATTCTATATATAATGCAATTTTGTCATATTTTTATTACATTACAATGTCTCGCACACATACCATGTTACAATGTCACACACATGTGCATCATTCATTAAGAAATTTTATGCAACACTCAAAGCCTATCTAAATTAATTTTATTAAATGTGCGCAAGAAGATTTTGGGTAGCTCATCAGGTGAGGTAATACACTGTAATACAGCCTGGCTAGTATACAGAGCTTGAGGAGTCCGATGTTAAGAACACAAGCAGTAAAATTTTTATATTTTAAACTTCTCATATATAAAAATGAAAAATACACACTAAAATATGAAACGAATCTGCCAAAATTTTAAGACTAGGCGTGGCCCATACTAATTATGAGATCGGTGCAAATAGCCAACACTTGCTGCTCTCGCTGACATGCCGTACTCAGCTGCTTGTTGACACAGCCTGTTGCACCACGTCACGTTGTACACGAGGTCACGTTTAAGGTTAGCATTTGTCCTCCCCGTGCGGACAGGGTTTATTTAGGAAAAAAAACTTTATTTCCAATCGAGTACACATTACATAGACATTAGTACATTGGTTTTTCAAATTCTTAAGGTTAACATTTTAAGAGGAAGGGTAATAGTAAAGCTCCATGGGACAAAATCCCAGGAGGTTGATGGGTGTGTCCATGGGTAAGTTGAGTGACTACGGATGAGTTCACGTCGCAAAGAAACAACGAGAAACAACTGGCATTTATGGCTGGATTTCGAATCCACAGTCTTTCTGAATGAAGCAGAGACCTGATACACAACACAGGACGTAGACCACTCGACCACGGCGGCTACTAGAAAATGAGAAATTAAATGCATATTATTGCATAAAAGTTGAAAGGTGACATGTAATTTATTTTTTTATGATCTGTTAATATTATTAAGAAAATGAGCAGGTCTAGCAGTTCTCTCATAACAATTTGTCTCTCACATTTCAAATTCCCAGCGAACAGTTGCACAATACAACGTAACATGTTAATTAGGCTAATGATTGCAACTCTATGGTACATTAAAATACGTGTTCTCTTACTTCAGTTTGCTTTGTTCTTCGCTTAGGGACGCTCCGTGCGGCTAACGTGGAGTCAGTGCAGCTTCCTTCACCCATACACGACTGTGCTCAATGCAAACACAAGAACTGGAAACCGTGACACGTAACTTCCCCTCAAGCGACAATCATCGTTATATTAGTGTAATAACTGAATCTACTTAGCCTAATATTCTACGAGTGAAGATCACGACAACGAATAATTCTCAGTGCTGTCTTTCTTAAGAGATTTAGTAAAGTAGATTTACTCTACACACATAATATGATTCCCCGTTTGAAGTAAGGAATAGTGACAAACTTATTGCATGAGCGATGCCTGCGATTATTTTCTAAACACGACTACCAATAAAACCAGAGTCGGGAGATACTCTGGTTATTTTTTACTCTAACCCTCAAATTAAACACTATTTATGAATGTTTAAGGGGGTGTGACGTCATCTTTTTTACGAACAATTTCAGCTTCAATCTACAAATGATAATTTAAGCTGTTTTTAATGGTAGGGCCTTTCACATAAACAAGAAACTCTAAAAATTTGTATGATGTAATGTTTTGGGAAAGATTTGTGATGTTTTTTTATTAATGCCATAGGTAATTAAATCATGACAATTTATATCTCATCTATTTGTGAACATTTGGTAACATACTTAAATTTTTACTTAAGTGAATTTTTATTGAAGTTAGTTCATTTTCACCATACCTATTTATCTCCTTTTGTAAAAATATTTGATTTTTTTATTCTAAAAACCAATGTCGTAACCCAGCTCATGTACCAAGAGTTTCGTAAACCGGACCAAGGGTTCGGAATAACTGCGGTCTGCGGCTCTAGCTAGCATAATTTGTCTTCATTTGTTACGATTCAAACAAACGCGTATAACTATGTTGCATTATTTATTTTTCTTCCCCTCCCCCTTATTGTACTGTACAACGGTACAATCATAACCAGAATGCTTCTGAAGTCTATCAAACGATGAATAATTTACTAGAAACAACCATCAGAGGTTACATAGCAGGTGATGCCAGATGGACTGCTGAATCTGCTGACATGATCGTCTTCAGACAGTGGTGTGTCTGTGGAGACATGTCTGAAACAGTACAGAGTCATGCAGTAGCTACACTCTGAGCAAGTACTTGGGTCTGTGTATGAGAACGCATGCTTGGGTGGTTCTCAAACTTGTATAGAATCATTGCTCTTCAACAAGCCGGGCACACAGGCAAAAAACTCTGGGATACCACCCTCTTGTATGTGTTCTTTGAAGGAATTAAAGACAGTAAAGAAGGCACTGACTGCCATTAGTCCTCAGTATTAGTTTCTAGAAAACTTCCACTTGAGTTTCCTTGTAGTTGTGGTTAAATACAAAAATTATGCCTGGTAAAATTAGAAGGTGATTTAACAAAAACAAACAAACAACTTTATTTCCAATCAAGTACACAGTACATAGACATTAGTACATTGGTTTTTCAAATTCTTAAGGTTAACATTCTTAGAGTAAGGATGATGGTGAGCTCCATGCGACGATCCTGCTGCTCAGAGCCCTGATACCTAACACAGGCCGCAGACCACTCGACCACGGTGGCTGCTACATAATTTATCTTTAAAGAGTTTACTTGAGAGAACCAAATTTGATATTTATTATCATAAAGCTAACATGCATGTGTGATTAGTTGGTGTTATGAAGATAACTAAAGTCAGTTCACTTTTTATCTCATTGTTATTTATTTTTCAGATTGAGTTGCTATATTAGGACTTTTTAGTCATGGCTTTATTCTTTAATTTAATAATTTCAACCATAGTCAGTTGTTCCCATTATATATCATCTCCTGTTAAACAAATTCTGGTAAGTAAAAAAAAATTGTGTGAAAATTGTAGGAGTAATTTTTTGTTTCACTGGAAAAATTAAGAAGATCAATCTGCAATGTCTAACATATGGAAAAGAAGATATCAATATTCATGAAGTTTTAATTTTGTTTTTGCTACCATTCTTTGAGGATCAAGTTTGAGAAAATTATTGAAGGCCAGTACATGCATACATGTACCTCAATTCAATGGACTATAAGGAGTAAACTCTCAGTTCATTAACCTGTTAAGCGTTATTTGCGTCATATGATGTTTGTACGAGTTGCATTCTACTGGCAACTTACACCATATGATGTAGATGCGCGACGGTACCACAGCGGCGTTAACATCATATGATGTTATAATGTTTATTAGTTCAGTTAGTGTTATTACTGTCATATTACAATTGTAATATGACAATAGTATTATTATTGTTGAGTGAGCAGTGACTGTTAACAGGTTAATGACAAGTGTCTGTTGTTGCTGACATGACCATACAGTCGCTGGTATCAACTAGCATGTTACTAAAATTACTAACAACAGAAATATCCTGTACTTAAGAACACTATGATGTCTGATAGTGCAAAATACCTCTGCACTGTAATAGTACACTACAATACCTCTGTCTGTATAATAGACAATGTCATACAGTGCATTGGTTAGCCTGAAGTTTTTTCTAGTGTGTTATGTTGCATGAAAGCAATAAAGTATTTAAATTTTTGTGTTGAATTGAATAAATCTTGAATGCGGGTGGTTTTCAGGCTCGACTGGCGTGCAGCGGTGAGACTGCTGAAGAGAAGCTGCTGCTGTCTGAGGTTTCGTCTTTAAGACGCAGCCTTCAGGGCGTCAGCATGGCTGATCAGTTCGCAGCCTGGGCCAAACTTCAGCGACAAATCAATGCCCTCACACAAAAATATCAAGCTAAAGGTAGGCAGCACATTTGCGTAACATCAGCAATACTATGCATTATTTTATGTAACTATCAAGAGTCATATTTGCAATGGCTGCCAAGGTACAGTTAAATGTTTACTGTATAAGCTTTTCATAATAACTGTTCCTGTTGAAACATTTACCTTACAACTTAAAATTGAAGTTTTAATTGAGATCTGACTGTAGTGAGAAGTCTTGTTGAGCTAACTTATTTTCTACATTGATTTAACTTTTTCTGCCATTGGGATAATGCAAGATGCTTTGTGCCACAAAGGCAAAAATGTCACCAGCTAAAAATTCTATTTTCTTTGGTACAGAAATTTCACTGCTAAGCTTGATTTCATAGTTAACCTACACAATGAAACCAAGAACACATTGATATGTGCATAATTAATATGCTATGGGAATTTCTGTTTACTCTGCATGGCAGTTACTCACCTTTTCAGGGCATCTTCATCCTTATGGCAGGAAATGCCTCATTGTTCCACAGAAAGTTTGGATAATTTGTGCTGCTGCAGAACACCAATGGGATAATTAATTCCAAAATATTTCTTTGCCTATCATCTTTCTTGAGCATTTGAGATCTTAAAAATATTTTGAGAGAGATTTAGCCATAAAATATATTCTAGCGTACGAAAAACTGCATTTCTATGGAAAAAATGTTAGGTAGTGAAAGGCTCAAGATTATGAAAGACCTGTAAATTTTCTGTTTCTGAAATATGAGCATGTGTTCTCAGTAAATGGAAGTGTCTAAAATTTTGTCTTTTGGAATAACAGATAAATTTTAGTTACTAACAAATTCTTATGAAAATATGAAGCAGGAGAGTTTCCCTTAGATGTTAGCCTTGCATAATAGATTAGTTGAAAATTTTTGCAAAGAAGTCCATGACTTGTACGGCATTTGACTTTGGTATTACGTCATTGGACTGGATTGTCAATCCAAGACCAAACGGCTCTGGGTTGATGCCCATACGGAATGGGCCAAACGGCTCGTTTCTATTGCCTTATTCTATTCCAGTGTCACACGACAAGGTAGTGACTGAGAAAAAATGTGTTTGCAGCTTCAGAGAGGTACAAGCAGGAACAGTTCCTGCGACGAGTGTGTGGGGTTGTGGTGGACGCTGTGATCTGGATGCTGACGTTGTGGTACGTGTGGTGCAGTCGTGGCAGCGCTGTGGCAGCTCTACCCCAGCACCTCCTCACGCCCCTAGGCTCCGTGCTGGCAGTGCCCTCCTGTCAGCCTGGGGAGGTCAGTGTGGTCCTTGTTTGCTGGATGTTCTTGTGCTGAGGCCTTGTTTTCCAGGCCATTGTAATTAATGTTGGGGCAGGAATTGCAGGAGAAAGCTTGCAACATTGAAATTACAGTACAAATTTTGGACGATGGTTCCAGAATTGCGGGATTTATCTCATTTGTTCATGATACCAGAGAGTGGAAACTGCACAAAGATTTGTTGATATTTATTGCCTAAAGTGTGTAACAGCGTTACCGTACCTGAAAACAAACTGATGCAACTTAGAAATTGAGTTTAGTATTTTTATTGTTATCCACAATAGAACGCTTAAAATATATTCAGCCGTTGATGCATAGCTTGGTCATGAAAACACACGAATGTTCAAGAGTTAAGGTTGACCATTTGAAAGAAATGGTCTTTAAAAATAGACATTGTGATTTTAATAACAGTTTTATCTGCTGTACAAAGGTGCATTCATTTTTTCCCACGACCAATATTTTTTGAGTTATATCGTTTTTTTTTGGATCTCGTAACGCTGGGATATCCTGTATGAAGATTTAGTTTACGTTTCAGTTCTCAGAATCTGTTAATATTTTATTTTCAATAATATTTCAATTTTGCACCTCAAATATATTCCTTAATCGTTCATCAGTGATACTGTTCTTCTCGTTCATCTTTTATAAACTCTCTATATAGTGCCAAACGCAATAGTTTCTCCATTTTCTGTTTGTAATTTGTGTGAAGTCTTTTAATTGTAATATTCTTTTGATTTAGTACGAAGCTGATGCTAAAATTATTGCCGCCATCGAAACAAATTTTATACAGGGTGTCCTCCAAAAATGTATACATTTTTAAGAGGCTGTAGTTTGAATACTACTGGTGCTAGGAGGCTGTTATAGGTCTCATTTGAAAGAGCAAGATCCAAAGTTTTATTTTGTATCCAGAATACGTTGTTACCCACCTTATGTACACCTTATGAATACCAATGGTATTCAAACTACAGATTTTTAAAAATATATACATTTTTGGTGGATACCCTGTACCTGACGTTGATACCTGCTATCAAAACCTAAGCCACCAATTAACCCTTTAGCGACGAAAAGGACCATACGGTCCTCTTTTACGATTTTTGGGAGAATTGTTCTAATAATTAAACAGTAAGCAATATGAGGTTGCTACTAGGTTTAAACGCGGCGGCATGTTAGAGCGTCGTTCATTTGGCTGCCTGGCTCTCAGCGTGCTTCATTGCATCAGTGTACAGACGGTCTTTGTGAGCTTAAACGTAGAAACTAGAAAAAGAAATTCGTCGCTAAAGGGTTAATGGTGATCTCGGAACCTGCAGAGGCGTCTGGTAGGTACGGATGATTTTGTCTTTAGCTTGTAGTGCGAGTTTTGAGAGGGTCGTTTTATATGATATTAATGCGTAGTGTTTCTGTGACCAGATCTCTGTGGTGGTGTGGATGGCGTGTGTGCGCTCTGTTGTCTCTCATCTGCGTTCCAACTTCTTTTCTAAAAGAATTACCGCTGCCCCTCTCACCTGACAAGATATTCACTAAAAGCTGTGTTACTTTTAACTGACAAGGTGTTGACTGAGGGTGCTATGCCACTCCTAGCTGAGAAGGTGTTGCTGTCTACACACTTTTGTCCATTTACTTTTTACTGGTCTGTGTTTAATCACTTTCTAGATGAAGCCAGTTTAGTTAAGGTGCTACGTGTGTTGGCACTCGAAGATATTCCGATAGCCTGTTTTCGTCAGTGTGTGATGCTAATGTAACTTTCGTCGAGGGGTGCTCTCTAGGAACTTAGCGTTGTGTGAGCAGCTCTTTACGAGATTCGTTTGGGGATATTTCACTCTTCATCTTCGTTATTTTGAGATGACTTCTGTCCAGCGCTTTTTGTGATACTTGACTAGTTCCGTTTAACAAAATACAGGAGTCTTTAGCTTGGCAGAGAAGAAAATGAATGAAACCATTGTGGTTGATCCATTAGCTGAGTAAATCTCAACACTACTAGGCTTTTTTTCTAATTGTGAGGATAGTTCTATCTTCTCATTCCTTGCAACTTCACCTGATATCAGCCGATTTCGTGCGCATGTCCGGCCAAATATGTGAAAAGGGAAAGAGACGTTAAACAGGACACAAACATTGTAAGCAGTACAAAGGGTTATTTAGAATGAAAGTTATCGAATACGCGCCTTCTAGGGTAAGTGGTCCATGCTATCTGCAAGGTTGTGATTAGATTTTCAATTTTTTAATGTTCTCTGTTTTCCACATCGATCTGTAACCGCATTATTCTGGATACTTGAAATTACACATTTTGTTTGTTCATTAGATTACATACGTACACTTCAGAATTTTGATCAGCCGTTTTAACACATCTGATACAGGATAGTTTAATGGATGGAAGTATTACCCAAATAATTTTGTAAGAAAACTAACAAAAGAATTAACTGCCAAAAGAAGTTACTTTCTATTATGAGTATTCAGCCACAAGTTTCAAGCGCTTTGTATGAAGATGCTACCTACCAGGCAATTTGAGACTCGAGTTCTGAGAGTACAAAATCTAATGCCTATAAAATTCACGTTCTAGTGTTGCTGTTGATTTCTTATTATTTATGACTAGTTTTTAGTTGGCTGTGAAATTTTTTCGTTTGAAGGCGTGCAAATGGAGAAGAAAAATTGATGGATGTTAAATTTTTTTGAGAATCAGGTAAACATTTTGACTAATGCAAGGTCGTTCAATTGATAAGAAAGAATTTATTCCAATCTAGAATCGTTCGTGTAATAATATACTTTGAAATTGCAAAATATGCTGTACATATACTTGAAAATCAGTCACTGTATTGTACGAGTATGTATGATTTAGAACAAGGCATGTTTTCAAAAACTAATACGTAGAAAAATACAATATTGTGAGTAGGGAGAGCTTCATCTAATCACTGCATTATACATGCCTTGAATGACAATGATCTTCGAAGAACAAATACAGGGTGACCATAAAGTCTCAACAGCACCTCTTTCACAAACAGGATCCCTGAAACACACAAATGCAAAATGTGATTAAAAACTTTATTAATCACTGAATACAGTAGAACAAATCTGAATAAAATATCTTATCAATTGCTATTGTAATAAATGTTTGAAATGGTAAAGAGACTTTATGGACTGGCGTATACCTTCACGACCGCTGGGTCAATATGCGAGGCTTATTCATGGAGCTCGTCAAGTGGGCGAGCTAAAGCTGAGTGTCCTCCAGCGTATCCTAGGGACTTCACGCCCTCCTTGGGGAATATATGGTTCTAGAGCTTCACTTTGGAGATATTGGGTAGTATATCTCCGATGTATTTTCGGTATTCATTTTGTGACAAAGTAAGTGCTCCTCAGTAGCTTTGCTAGTTGCCTGTACTAGCGTTATTATTGCAACAATTCGTTGTGAGTTCACTTCTTATAACCCATCTTATACTTTTTCATCTCTCGTGAGTGTTAGTACATGAAAGACATTTTGTTGCCATTACTGTTTCATGCCTCCTTTTTACTTCACCGTTCTGTCACTATCTCTTTTCGTTTGCTGTCTAAAGCAGCCCATGTGGTGCCAGCAAAATATAGAATTAATTTTGTTTATTTCTACTGGTTGTCACCTTCCTTGAGTAGAACCTGTGATTAACCATGAATGAAATAATGCAACGAATTTCTTTAATGTGAACTTGACTCTGTACAAGACAAATTGAGTAATAATCTGCATCATAAGAAAACGACAGCAATGTTTATAGAAACTTCTCTGATGCCATAAGAGCATATTGGTAATTCCGCCATATAATTTAACAAGAGTTTTAACTCAACCGATGAAGGACACATGAGTAATGTATCTTTATACACTAACATTAGTTTAAATAGAGCCATAGAAACATGCCTTACATATTAACACATTACTAACTGAACATTGATAGCGAAGCTACTCGTACTTAACGCTACACTCTACAGGACTTATTAATGTAAACACTAAAGCGCGTTAAGTAAGACATATGAACACAAAAGAATAATATACTATGTATAAGCATCACTCCTATGAACATGACTTAGATGTAGCCCAACTGCCAGCTTCCAACATCCCTCGTACAGACTAGAACACAGTGAACATAAATGGTGTGACGACTTCTTGACTGTTATATAGGAAGGTATAGAGTGTCTGGCGCAGTCAATGTTGCCCTGCACAGATACTATCAAACAGGCGCCGTTGCCTTAACAAAATCAGTAGCTTTCATAAAATCCTTAATTTTTGAAACTATGTTACGCCTCATCGGTTCCTTTTACAGGTTGTCAATGGGAGAGTCGGCACTGCACGTTGTTAGAAAGTCACTGTTTTTTCTTGCAGAATACAGAATATTTTTCCTTCCTAGTCAAGAATTTTAGACGCTTTGGTCAATTTTGGGCAACACCATTGCTTTTAGGTTATAAATTAACATTCTATTCATGTGAAGGGAAGTGAACGTTACTGCCACTTTTAAAGTATTAATGCGCTAGTTCTAGCGATTTTTTTCAGATATCACGGATAGCTCCTAGTTAACTGCTGTAAAATAAAAATTCAGCTACAATCACGCAACATCTACCTCCTAGCGTTGCAGAGGTAATTTTCAATCTAATTATTATATGGCTCTCCAAGAGTTAGCCTCAGAAATAGTTGGTGCTCCTGTACATCATTGAACTTTAAATTTAGAACAGTCCACTAGAGCAATAAACCGTGTAGTACTTGAGAAATCTCGTATTGATCAGATGTCGACTTTTCCCTGACTCTAATCTGTTTGATCGGTCCCCGGTAACAGTTTCTCGTTCACCTATTTGAGGCAGTACGGCTGGTCACATTAGCAGTAATGGTGACATTTCATCAACTTAATGCTCGTAACAAATTAGAAACCATCCATTCACTCCAGGGCACCAATGACAGCCTGGAAATCTTTCACACCCTTACTGACCTGTCACTGCAGACATAGAAGCTCCTTGCAGACCAACGCGTGATGCCTTCAGTTTGCGCCGAGCGGAAATGCTATCGTTAAAAATGAATGCCAAATTATCAATGTTAAGCTACTCTAAACACTTCACATTTTTACACAGTATGGTGCGCTACAATGTGCTACTGCTTACAGAACACGAATAATGTTATCCGTACAATTCACAGGAAGAACGATTGAAAGCGCGGTTAAAAAAACTTAGAAGTAGGTAAGTAATCCCTAATTTAAGTTTCTACGCACATAGATACTAGCCAAACTATCAAAGTTTGTCCTCGCAGTCCCGTACGAAAAAATCTCTCCGCATTATTTCGAGTGCAATTCACTGCAGAACGTCTAGTTTCCCAACTGATCACTCGCCCTGCAGTCGTGATGCGGTCGTCACTTCAACGACCGACTTACACCTCACTTATAAATCTCGAAGCTTTTGCATTTATTTTCGAGTCATTCGTTTTAGTGAACATTTAAACTAAAAATTGTCAGATTTTTCCCCAAACTATTCGGTCGTGAACAAGTAATCGGCATTGCTTCCATTTTTTCTTTCCCGTAAAGATGACATTCTTGTCAAACGGAGAACGTGTAGCATATTGATTAAAAATTATAATAGCCATTGTAAAAAGCAGTGTGGTAAAGAAAAAATCTCTGATGGAATAACAGTACAAAACTATGCTACCTCATACCAGTCTGAAATCGCTTTTCAACTTTGCAGTTGGTGTGGGAATGTCATCTCTGTAAAAGTAAGCATTAAATGACTGTGTTGAAGATGCCGAACTCAAATATGAAAGTAATATTTTTATTGGAAGCTCCAATAGTTTCCTCACTTTCAACGCCAACGCAAAATAGAATCTTTTCGGTTTCTTTTCGTCGTAAACTACTTACGACAATACGTAACATAAAATTAGTACTTACAATTCTAAAACGTCCTTGTTCTGAAGAGAAAGTGGAAGGTTCAAGAGAAGCACTTTCGCTACCAAGACTATCGCTAAAATATCACATTGACGCAAGAATAAAACTCAAATTGAAGCTCAATTACGAGGCCGGATCGTTCGCGCTCTTTGGTCAGGCGTAGAATACGTCGGAGGCTTTAGCTCTCTTCTTCCTCTGGCTTCAGGAGCTCTACGAAAGGATTGGTGCTCATCCATGGGTTGTCAGCGCCGTTTCCTGTCGCATTATTTCGCCGGTCATCTGTAAAACGTGAATAAAGATTGTTTATTCCATCTTTGTACGTGGTTATTAGATAGGATTTAAAATATCTTCATGGAGATCTTGTGCTTTAACCCTTTAGCGACCAATTTGTTTTTCTAGTTTCTACGTCTAAGCTTACAAAGACCGTCTGTACACTGATGCAATGAAGTACGCTGAGAGCCAGGCAGCCAAAAGAACGACGCTGTATGATGCCGCCGCGTTCAAACCTAGTGGCAACCTCATATTGCTCACTGTTTAATTATTAGAACAATTCTCCCAAAGACCGTGAAAGACGACGGAATTGTCCTTTTAGTCGTTAAAGGGTTAATATAAATACGTGATCTCATATAGAGTAAGAGTCTGGTATCGAAGTGTATTTTATCACTTATGTGAAACATTTGCAAATGACACTTTTGAAGTTGTTTAAAACTAATATTTTTCCTTGAAGAAGAACGATTTTTCCTTGAGACACCTAAAGACTGTAAAAGGAAAAAAGGAACTACCAACCCTTCTAGATTCGAGTGAAGGAGCGAGAAAAATATGTTCTGCCCTGCCCCAAAAGATGTCTTTTCTTTCATACCTCTATTCTTACAAGCCATGCTTGCTCGATGATCTTTCAATTGTCAACTTAAACCATCCTCTTCGAGTCACTGCACGTACTATTCTCTCTGTAAAAGCCAGGAGCATTAACCTTCCTCTATTTCTTAAGCTTCGACAATAGATTCCTGAGAGCATGTCAAGTACACCCAGGCAGGTGTATCATTTAGCACTGTCTAGCTAGGCCGCCAACACCCATCAAACATATTTACACAAGCAAACCTTACAGCTTTAACTACTGCGTGAGATCGACTTTACGAAACAAACATTTCCTTACTGGCATCGACAACCGGTGAGCGGGTGGTACCAGTTAACCTTGTGATACCTGATGTTGTGCTTACCTCTGTGATGCTGCTTCTGAGGTGCGCCCAGCAGGCATGTCTGCCACTCTAGAGCTGTTATGACTCTGTCGTCGTCTGCATCACACACCTTGTGTATCCGCCTGCCGCATCTGCGCAGCTCTGGCTCACTGTCACGAACACAAACATGCGTTATCATCATGTCTATTATCAAATATATCGTTTTGTTCAGGGAAAATTACCTAGAGGGTAATGAAAGGATGGATTATAAGTTGTATGCGAATTCACTCAAATCTGCTCAGAAAGTCGCGTAATAGAGCTTGACGTAAAATCGTTTATGGACTTAGTCGGGAAACGTTTCCTGTTAATCCTACATTTACTTTTGGTATGATAAGAGTAGAAAATTAAATAAAAACATACTTAACGTTAATATTAAGTCACACGATAAAAGTTGGATCAAAATTGTACCATGATATTTTACTTGAACTGTGTTTGGCGTCCCTATTTGCTCTGCTGAAGAAAAACGAAAACTCGTTCAGAAAATTGAGCTGTGTTGGTTCATCATTTATCACCTTCAGGTCCATATCCAGTACAAATCGTTGACCACTTAGATTTCAGTAGCCAGATAGTATTTACAGTCACTATAATGATAATTTCTTATAATTTTTTACTCTGGTAATGCAGTGTGTAAAGTTCAGAAAGATATTTATAAATAACCGAAATAATAATTTACTTATCCCAATTAATTGCTTTTACATATTCTTCTGGGAAGCTGGTTAATTTGTTGATAGAAATAATTAGTAGAATGAAAGAAAAATAAATTTCCTTAAAATATTTTTCTAGAAACATTACACACACATAGCACTGGTTTACGCAGTAGCTTCTGAAACCTGGGATTTCTAGCGAATCACTACGAAAGGACTAAAAAATGGAATGGTACCAAGAAGCTACTGTTAAAAGTACAGAAAGATGGATCAAGCGTAAAAGTAATCTGCTGCGTACCTGACAACTTTTTGCTTCAGAGCTTTCTTTTCACTTCGGTCAATTTTGTTGTTGCTGTTCTTGTCGAGCTCTGCAAAGACTCGTCGGACGACCAGCTCTTTCTGATGGTTGGGGCCGCTTCTGCAGGTGAAGGAGGAAAGTTAATGAGCAAGTGATAAGTTTTTTGTGCTCCTGTCAAATTTTCATTTACTTACAGGAGAAATAATCAGAAAGGAAGTATCATTTGAAATTAATTTTCAAGAAAAATATTCAAGCATGAACTTAAAAGGTTTTTGCATACAACCAAATGGGTGGTTTCATAATCAATATTTACTAGCTTTTCCATCGGTTTATTAAACTTTTTAATTTTTTGCTATATTTTCTTGGCTGATGAATTTCACATCTGAAATATCTTGATGGAAGGGATGCATTTTTAGCAGTGGTTTAATTTCCTTCAATCTGCGCTGCAGAGCTACTCGTGCGGGTACAACTGCATAGACTCACCCTGCTTGCGTCACGAAGAAATTCAGCAGAGCGTCCAAAAATTTCTTCTCTTCGCTCGGCTGTTTGCATCCTGTGGTACAAAATTGTTAATACGAGCTAACGCTTTTTTTCTTTACGCTGTTGTGTCATACATACCTCGAGTATTTTCACTTTTATGAGAAATATAACAATTCAAATTAAACACACAAACATTAAATTAAATACTGAAATTTGGATTGAATTTGTAGTAAAATGCATACAATGATCGTTACAAATTTACTCGAAGGAACTGTGTTCAAAATATTAAAACAATAACTTAGTCAGTTATTGAGTAGTTATGTATAACATGTCACAAACCCCAGATCGAGTTGAGCCCAATCTCACACCACTGAACCTTGTTTCCTATAGAAAGTAGAAGACTTAAGTGTCCAAACGACATTTGAGCTCCCCGTCCTTGGATAACGAAAAACTCAAACCACACGAACTAACCTATATAGAATCTAAGCCTACGGGTTTACTAAATGTCAATTAGTGTAACAGAATACAAGTATGTAGCAGATAGCAGAGAACATGCGAAAAAGTGACAGATCTTCCTAAAAAGGCCAAGGAAGACAGTGTAGTTCACCCTACTGTTTGTACTGTAACCTTACTGGCAAGCAACTCAGGGTAAGTTTTTTAAGAGAACTTCAGTACAACGTATCGAGGACAGATGCTAATAATAATAATAATATCCATGTTTTAGAATAGCTTTCAAAAATTTGGGAGTGTGTCCGTAAACGACCATGCGTATTTTGGGAACGTGGTGTATACGAGTAGGTGGATGCCTTCTTCTTATCTAAATCTCAATATTGTACAAAATAGCAAGATGTACCTGTTAAGTATCACAATATTTATTATACAAAAATGAGGAATAATGAGAAAATATAACGTTTGATATTGACAAAGAATTTAAACGTAGTGTACAACGCATACTTAGTTAATTTTAAAAACCAATGCTGTTACATTTCTTATGTACCAACTTTATTGAAAATATACGCTTTTGTTTGTTGTTTTGACGAATTTGGGTGTGTGTTTGACATTGATACGGTGTTTCAAATACGGTCCACAATGCATAGTAAGTCAATAACCAAAGTGAGGTAGAAATATACTGACTAGGCCAGGGTTTGGTGGGCAAGACCATCTTATTGCACTGCGGCACGGTGTTATTGAGGGCATTCATGGTGGTGTCCTGCAAGATGTGCCCGGTCAGCACGCTCACGCACCAGCAGTACCCTGGTAAAAAATACAAGTTAAACTCAGTATAAATAACTACAGAATGCAGCCACATAACTTCCTTTTTTCAAAGCCAAGCTCTTTGAAAAAAGAAATTTATGTTGCCGCACCCTGTATAAAGTAATCGTTAACTAGTCCTGGTAAACATCCTAGTAAAAAATGCAAGTTAAACTCAGAATAAATAACTATAAAGTGATCTGCACCCAGCTCTGGTGAACAACTGAGTCCGAGGTTAACCAATAGGCAGAAATGACGATTTGTGATCATCTGTGATTACTACAGCTATCAACTACTCACAAGAGTTACAGGTTATAGTTAACAATAAATTCACGTCCCCAGATCACTAGAACTACTCACAAGAGTTACAGGATATAGTTAACAATAAATACAAGTCTCCAGATCACTAAAACTACTCACAAGAGTTACAGGTTATGGTTAACAATAAATGCAAGTCCCCAGATCACTAGAACTACTCACAAGAGTTACAGGATATAGTTAACAATAAATAGAAGTCCCCAGATCACTAGAACTACTCACAAGAGTTGCGTCCGTGTGAACCAAAACATTGGTAGCGGCGGAAGCGGCCGTGGCGGTCACACTCAGGCACAAACACCGTCCCGTTGCCGCTGCTCAACGCCTGTCGCTGTGCCTTCTTACGTTCCTCCGTGCAGCTTACGCGCCGTCCTAACGAGGTTATTTCAAACGAAATTATAGAAACTAGGAGTGAAAATCAACTACAAAAATGAACTGTAGCAACTCACTGAAGTTGTGCACGTTTGCTGAGGGCGAAAGAATCTCGCAACCCAAGAGCAAAACCAGACAAGTTTTCAAGACAAGTCTTACGCTCCTCTGCGTAGCTCACGAGCCGTTCTTACAAAGTAATTTCAAACGATATTATAGAAACTAAGAGTGAAAATCAACGTCACCAAAAATGAACTGCAACAACTCACTGAAGTTGTGCAAGTTCGCCGATGGCGAAAAATATCCTCGCAATCAATGCATTCTATCACCGGAATGCGTTGAATTGAAATAATATTTTCATAAATAGAAAGTTTAGTGACCGCCACGGCAGTAAAGGGTTAATTTAGAATTTTCGTACCAAAGATGCTGTTTTGCATGCAAGTAAAAGGCCTTAGAATAAAATTGTCTAACCAGTGTACTATTTAATAAATTTTTAATTTTAAAGAAGCTAGTCAGTTTCATTGAAAGAAATTAAAAAATTTTGTTTGTTAGTTCATTAAAATGATCCGAGTCTGTTTCATTAGAATTAACGTCAAATACAACTAGTCTGATACAATACTCATAGTTCGAGTAGTAAATGACTCGAAGACATGATCTTGACTTTACTAGAGTTTTCTTTTGGCTTGACATCACTATCACTAAACTTAACATTTCAAATGAAATTACTTACACTTTAACTGAGGCGTAACCCACCAGTGGGTAATCGAGACCATTGTCATAATGCAGGTAACTCGCTTATGAAGTTAAATATCATACCTTATGACTCATTAACTCACTTTGCTTTTTCCCACGTCGTCCGCCATCACGACAGCGACTTCCCTTGCGACACCTTGAACCGCTGGGTCGTTTCGGTCTCTCTGAGGTACTCTCTATAGGAGCATGAAAATGAAAGAGCTGTAACACTTTTTCCATTGGGAATCAAACAAAGTACATTTATTAAGTGGTCAGTAGTCTTCTAAAAAATGTGCTCACTATTTGACTGCCCATTACTATAGGGAGAATATTGAAGTTTTCTTTTGGGATATTTTATTTTGTTAAATTTCATGCTTACAAGCCATAATTTGATTAGTTAGACTTCATCTATGTCAATTAACACAAAAATCAAACCAAAATATGATTAATGAGCAGTCAAAGAGTGAGTCAATTTTTACTGTACACGATGTAATAACCAATGAATATTAAAATTACTTTTATAAAAGGATTATTCTTCAGTATGAAATGCGAAGATCTCCTTCAGAATCAACAATGAAACACAAAATAAACACGCTGTATAAGGTAAGCAAGGTGTTACAAGATACACCTTTCAATCACACATGTGTAAAAAAGAAGTATAAGGATATTACAAAAAGTTAAATTCACAGCATTTCCGTATCGTACTGATTATCGTGTGGGTTTATGAAACCCTTCAAGAATAGGAAATTCACATCGGAAATTTACGAAAGCAGGCAGTGTCAGCAAATCCTCCCAAGTGGATTTCAATATCCTTCCTAGCCCTAAAGAGTAAACACTCCTAAAGAGAAACAATAAAACATTTTTTTTTCAATGAATCCTCCTTAGAGGGCTAAATGTTGAACAGTACAGCCGCTGCAGAATGTGAGATAAACACTATCTTTTCGGTCAGTGCATGACACCAGCGTACAATTTTGAGATCTCGGCAGCATATTGCATACAAATGACCATAATCGCCCAAGCTAAATAAGTAGAAAAGGCCTTCGAGATTCGATCTCGGCTTCCATTCCACTGCAGTAAAGTTTATCACCAATGACATAATGAAAGTTCATTTAGAGACGGCCAATTTCGTCAGCGACTTCACAGTCAGCGTGGCCTCTTTGAATACGGAAGTATCAAAGCTACCCGTTTCATCATGACTGCGTCCGCTTGGCAATCGATAGGATCAATCTCGGTTATTTATATTTCCCGGAAATGTTTTTAGTCGATTACAAATTGAGATAAGCCCACAAAGTGATATCTAAATTACTGAACATATTTTCCTTACAACGATGATTTCGATTTGAGCCCAACGCGTAGAGCCATGAATTTCAGCATATAGTTTAATGTTTAATTAGTTCCCTTGTTTAATTCATATAAAATGTACTGTCTAACAGTGAATGAATACATAACTAGAAGACTTTGTTGAAACGAATATTATTTATTCGAAACGAAAACGAATTTCTAATCACTCAAATTTTGTTAGAATCCAAACACCGTTTTCATGTATTTTGGTGATTCAAAATGTAAAAATATATATATTGCCGGAGATGTACTCTGAAGTTTATGATTGCAACAGACATTAGGCGAAAATACCATATCTTGAATGACCTGTTGTAGTTTTAAATCACATATGAAAAGCAACAAGTAAATTGTCGTAGTTTAAGGGGATGAAATTGATTCACATTTCCCTGTACGATAACTCAGCAGGGTGGCGGATATGGTCTAAGAGTGATACGTACAGAAATTTCTCTAATATTACCGCGAGAAGTCGCAGCAATTTGATTCTCACGTACAGAGAAGGAAACTCCAGCGTATATTTTCTCTGTATGGAGTTAGCGGGCCAAGGAAGCGAAGTGTAATTTTCGCCGACCGCGTACTCGGCGCACTCAACATTTCGACTGGACGCTTCGACAGAAGGTCTTCGAGCGCATTCCTGAACGAGGTGGCACCCGCCTATACGCCAGGGTCACTCCAGGGAGGCATGCAGGAATTTGCTTGAGGCAAACACCAGTGGTGCGCTGATTACAGCCAGAAGTATCCATCAGAAGGATATGGGTGGAGTTCCTTTCAATTGACATAAATCAAAGTCGTTTTGAGAATTTGGGTTTTCTTAACTTGTGCAATTCCAGCTTATTTGCTGTATATTTCTACTGCATTGCCATTAACCGTTGCCACTTATGCCTAAATGTTAAGAACAATCGGCGAATGGTGATCAAATAAATTCGAAGTTTTACACGAAATAACATCGTCTTAACCCCTAAACATGATTAGAACGATTAGAAATGCTCATACAAAAATAAGTAGAAATGCTTAAAATTCCACGCGCTTCAGTGCTTACGTTGTGCATCTGTATTTTGAAGTATACAACAACGTATGTCAGCTCGCGCTGTAAAGACTGCCACATCAAAACGCCACAGGCACGTCCCGTTGAGTCCAAAGTCTAAGACCAGCCTGAAGGGTAAAGCAGTCCGAAACTTGTACTCTACCATCCAAAGGATTCACCCTGTCGATTGGCAGCTGTACAAAACACGTTATTTCTCCTAGTTAGCAGGGTAGGCTTCTCATCGCAAGAGGAGTTTCGTAGAGAAATAGGGTTCCGGCTTCCTAACTGTTGTGTCACTTCAGTCAAATCACATGCGAAGTTGGCAGATGAAAGATTTTTGTTCGAAAGCGAATTGTGATGAAATATGAATGGCAATGGAAAACGAATGGTAGTGAAAAACGAATGGTAATGAAAAACAAATAGTGATAGAAAACGAATGGTGTTGGAAAATGAATAGTGTTGGAAAATGAATGGTAATGGAAAACGAAGAGCGATAGAAAACGAATAGTGTTGGAAAATGAATGGTAATGGAAAACGAATGTTGATGAAAAAAAATGGTAATGAAAAACGAATAATAATGAAAAACGAATGGTAATGAAAAACGATTCATCAGACTTCGTTATTATATAAACGTGGACTTGAGAATGCGTAACAGTGGTGGCAAACGTATCAGAAACAATGACGCAAACATGATTTGTGTTCAGATAGCGAGCCATTAAAAGCCATTAACTGGTTAGTAGATCGATTTAACTTTCCCTTCTAAAAGATTTATAATTTTCATTGGCGTGTCGAAAAAAGATTAAACTGGAGACAATATCATTACAACCATTCACCAACTCTACATACATGTTATGCACAGAAACTATTTAAATTTTCTCATTTCTTCTGAAATATACTTTTTGGGAAAAATTCATCCTATAAAACGACGAGACTTTGCTCTTAAACGACAAAACATTCGATTTTAACCTTTTAGACATTACGGATGACTAGCTATTTTAGGAAGCAGTGGCCTGGTGATAAATGTCGGTCAACTTCAATGTGCATACCTAATTCAAAACTACTTTCTCCCATAGTTTTTCTCCATAACTATTATGAAGGTATTTACTATTATTATTTATTAGATATTTATTTTTGAAAGATATTCTATGATTATTATTTTTGGGAAATTGCTTTAAAGCTACATTAATAACTCTTGAGAATCGATTGTTCTATCAACGCACGAAGATTGATACATACAATGAATTTAAAAAGTTCTTGATTTTAAAATAAGCTAAAAAGGAATTTCCGCTTTCCATAAAAATTTTTTGAGGAACACCATTTCCCACGGTCGAGACGGTAAATGTTAAGCATCATAAAAATGTATTCTACAGTGCTAATTGACTGATTTTTAGAGAATCTGACACTGAAGATAAAAATAAAAATCATGATCTAAGATTCGTTTTCTTTTATTTCAGCAGTGATTATCCGATAGTTTTATTCTAAAAAGTTAAAAATTAAAACTGTTCTCTTATAAGGACGATCTTTTTATCACACCTATCAGTGCATAATACATCCCCGTCGAGGTTGTTGAGCGAGGAAGGCTGACAAGACAACACAGACTGCTACCCAGCACACGCTGGAGTCAGAGTTTCCATAAACGGACACCAGTTCGGCACGCAAAGGACGCCTTCTATGGGCAGGTCGCTGGGAGGACACAACGTTGGCGCCGTTGCCAACCACCGCTCCTCACAGGAGACAACATGCAAGTTTTCCTAAAATTCTGTTAAAAACAAATGTACAGGGTGTCCATAAAGTCTCTTTACCATTTCAAAAATTGATTACAAATGCAATTGATTCGATATTTTATTCAGATGTGTTTTATTGTATTCAGCGTTTATTTAAGTTTTTAATCACATTTTGCATTTATGTGTTTCAGGAACCACGTTTGTGAAAGAGGTGCTGTTGAGACTTTATGAGACTTTTATAAGAGACTTAATGGACACCCCGTGCTTTGTTTTAAACCTACGAAGGAGTAGGAAGAGTGTAGGCTAACTTGATTATACACTTTCCTTCATCTTTAATGCGTTTCATGCGTTATATTTCAGAGGGATGTATGCAGTAAAAATAAAAAACGCGGTTCAAATTAGTGGAGCTGATAATTTAGATACATCGCGTTTTTTCACGTGATAATAGATGTTTTATTTTTATTTTCACTGTAAACCCACTTATAAATTCAGATACATTAATATCATACGATTATTCCTGACTACAATCATATAACTTGTATACTGTCACACACGTATAAAAAAAACTACGAAAGGTACAGCAGACCAAATAGCGTCATAACTCTTTGAAATATCATGCTCCCGAAAGAAGCAGCAGTGCATTACGTAAGGACGAGTTGAGGTGTCACAGCACCACACTTAATCTGAAAGTTGTATTATTTAACGATAATTACTTTCGGCTGGTACATTTACATCATTGTAGGAGAACAACTAATAGTAAATCACGAATAACAGACACAAAAACAATCGTTAAAACTTTGAGCGTGTTATTTTAGGGAAACGTTCAGTTTGGTATCAGACGAAAGATTCTATGCTTACCAATTTACAAAGTTGTAAATTTTCAACTGTTACAGCAAGCGTTTAGTAGGTGGATGAAAGTAAGCATGAATACAGGGTCTGCCAAAAGAAATCACATTTTTCAAGAGAATAACACGTTCAGCTCACACATTCGCCACAGAAGTCTATCACACATTGTGCACGTAAAACTGGAGAGAGCAGTACAAGCACACGACACATTTTTAAGAGAGCTCAGTCGAAATGTTCCATCTTAAGATTATTTCATGCAATTAATGAAGACTATCCGGATCGAAGAATCCAGTTTGGTAAGTGGCTTAACCCTTTCGGTACTGACGGCATCTCTGGTAGCCGCAGTCATTTTTCGCCTATTAAGATGCAGAGCAACACGTGTGTCTGTGCAAACGCTGGTAGGGCAGTGCAAGCTACAGTTTGCTCAGGACAATGCAGTGACAGTAAAACATCACAACTCATCTTTTTTTAAATTTGATGCTAAATATGTTGAAAAGGTTTTGATGTTTGCATCATGGTACCGAAAGGGTTAAATGAGTAAGGATGAAGACATTTGCTGATTTTTACATTTGAGGGACCCTAACGCACGTTGTGTATCGCAGAAAGTCTACTACATTGGCGGCCTTCATACAATGAATTGAAAACTCCAGTGCCGCAATTCCACTGCACACTTTGGTCAACGTTATTCGAACAGCGGTTCACTGTACACGTAAATGTGTGGAATCTAATGTCCAACACTCGCAAGATCTCTTGTAATTGTATGGGCCAACGTAAGCGTGTTAATGATTAATAAATTTCGTATTGAGATACTTATACATTCTTTCATTTTCGCGAAGTGTGCGTAAATTTTTTTTGGCGGACTCTGTATACAAAAACTATTTAATATTAAAACTCAATTTTCCATAAAATATGAAGGTTTCTCAAACTAAAATTTACGCTTTTTAAGCTTCGTCTGAAAATGAAACTATGTACACACAATTCTACAGCAGCAAAAGCCAACCGAATTCTCGACTGGAGAGCATGGAAAGATGAATTTCGCATGAGACACCAAAGAATGGTATGAATACTATAGGGCATGAGGTTGTCCAAGCAGCGGTCACAATCTCCTACGGATTAGTGCCTGATCAGGATCGAGTTTTTTGTGAGTAGTCCAATGAGAAACAGGTATTCTGTGTTCGAAGGCAGCAAGTTGAATTAGACCGTGTAATTACAGAAGAACATAAACGCAGTGTCTTATCGTACACTTGCGTCCATAAATTAAGATCATTTTAAATCTGGACTGCTAAATTACGTCAGAAATTAAATGTAGATTTAAATTGCAGCAATTAACATACCAAAGAAAATATGAACAAGGAGCATGATTTTCAGGTTGAAGTGGGAAATGGTTTGCTCAATTGCGAGTTATAATTTTCGGCCAGGAAGAACGTTTGCTATAATGGCTTGCCAAAAGTTTTAATAGCCCTGGTTATTATTCATATCTATATAATTATCAGGATATAATATGAAGTCCGCCTACAGAAGTTCGAAGATTTTGCCCAAGGCATTACGAGTGTTCTGGAACAGCGTCATTGATACATGTCTTGTAGCTGAAAAAGGAAGCAAATATGAAAAACAGAGAACAAATTTCTATTTACATTTTCACACTGTGGAAAATTCTCACGCCAAAACACGAGTTTTAGAGTCTGGATGAGTTACTTTCAAAGCAAGTTACGAAAGTTTTAAAGGTTTTGAGATAATTGTTTGATTCGGCTTAGACGACCACTTTGATTTATAAGTAAGAGTAATTGGCGTCATGATGGTTCAATAAAAATGATACGAAATTAGGATAATTTTTTAGCAACTCAAAAACGAGTTCTCGCTGCCATCGCTCACATCATTCCTTCACTGTACAAACGATGCACAGATTTTGATTATAAAAGATATAAATAGGTTGGCAAAAGTACTCAAAGTTTCAAAAATATGAAAAAATCTCGATATGTCGAAAGTGACATGGGATTCTTCAACTCCTCTGAGGTGAGCTGAAAGTATTTATCATCAGTGTATTTAGGAGACATTTTGTTTTCAGATGAATCCATAGGTACTGGTATCTAAATCGGTATTGATTAATGCAGCTCTGTTGTATATCATGTTGCGAGTTCCGATCTGTGTTTTACTCTATCAATCTTACTGGTGTTAGTGGCCTTCGTACTAAGCAGGTGACGTAAGAATCTACATTTTAGATTTTCGATTCCTAACTTACATTTTTGAGGCCTCCATACATTTTACCTGCCTTCTTTACCCACGTTGGTAGCACAAACTCGTATTCAGCGCAATTTTTGTAGTACTTTGACTAAATCAATCTTTCCGTAGTTTCATTTTAAAGACCATACCCCGGATGTAATAATAATCCTCCTAGCGTTCGCCCTGTGTATCCAAAGAGAGCTAATTTCCCCCGGTATGTTGAAAGAAATTTCCCTTCAGCTCACGCCTTGGGAGGTCTGCGATGAGACGCCAGGGAGAAAATGCAGGAAGGAAGGAGGGACGCATGCAAGGTGTCAAAAAAGTGCTTGGCTGCTTGCTAATGCAGCGCTCATAAACAGAGTTGGTATATTACACTCCACTTCAGCGCCAGACATGCATTACTCACTGTAAACACACAACACTCGGCATCTTTCATCCTTCGCCCGTCCTCT
Organism: Trinorchestia longiramus; assembly: GCA_006783055.1. Lineage (NCBI taxonomy): Eukaryota > Metazoa > Arthropoda > Malacostraca > Amphipoda > Talitridae > Trinorchestia > Trinorchestia longiramus. The sequence goes on along the minus strand of VCRD01002279.1, from coordinate 51,384 downwards.
GCTACCGACTCCAATTTTTAAGCCACTGAAAAAACAGACTGTGCAACAACCAACTGCTGCGAGCAGAAGAAACTGTTCTTCTTAGAAAATTTTAAGTTGGTCAAATTTTACTTCCAAGAATACTCGTCCATGACGTGCGTGAAGAAGCTACGAATAATCACCACTAAAATGACTCCTGTGTTATTCTCTGGACCTCCATGAAGGGTTACAACAACTTTACATCTCCCAATCTAAAGAAACGAGTAATTTTAATACAAAATTATGACGTAACAGTAGACTTAGAAGCACAGCGTCCAGGTGATGCACAGCACATTTGGTCTACAAGATTACTGCATTTCATTTAAATACATCACAGTTAGACAAGACCTGACACTCTAGATTTATAGATTTAATACCCCCATACAGTACGACACGTTATCGATGTTGATTCGAGATTAGATATTCACATCGGTGACTGACCACATAATGAAGACTAAAGAATTGGGTACCCACACAGACACAAACATGCAATATTGGCAAATATATGAAGACCGTACATCATAATTAGCATTCGAAGCACGTCTTGAGTAGCTCTGACAGTGTGACGTAATTCAATAGGACGCACTAAGTACAGGATGCTCCCTAAAACGTACTCTTTGACTGTCTGTTTATCGCACACATTTGTGTAAGACGCAGGAATGCATGAACTCGACGACGAAAGAACACTAAACTTATCTATAATGGAACTTGTCTTTCTTTGACTTAATATAGTTCTCTATTTAAACTCATTGGATTTAAGCAATTCTATTAGTCAAAGTTTGATTTATTTGTGACATCTTCTGTATGATTGTGTGCAAGTGCAGAGGTTTCATGAAGTCCCTAAAGTCCCTAAGGCCTAAAGTCACTAAAATGTCCCTAAAATTGTCGAAGTCAATAGCACCAGGTAACCACAATAATTCTAATGTCGTCAGACTTGATACTACATAATACTGACTCAATATTTATTGGTGAATTAGATCTCAAAAAACACAGCATTTACAAGTTTGATCAAGAAAATTTGATAGAATAAAATTACTTCATTATTACCATTATTTTAGATAAAAAACTTAACTATGTTCATCTTTTTGTACGAAATTATTTATTTCGTTAGGACAGTTTCATGATATTCAAAAATCAGATTACATTCACTCGATAACACACTAAAGTCGCTAAAAATTCTGCTCAAATGAGTTTCACATTTTGTGAGCTAAGCAATTCTCTCCACTCAGTAACAGCTAGTGCAACCGGGAAAATATTTCGACAATGTTTATAAAGACAAGAAACAAAGATAAAAAATTAATTTCCATAATGTTTTACAGAGTATAATGCAAAACGTTGAAAATACATTGTGCGACTTAAATTTTCACACTATTTATTTCCTCTGCACCAACTGTTCCCGATCAACGTCAAAAGTTGTATGCGCAAACTGCTTCTGATTTACGAAAGCATAAACAATTTTAATCTTCAAGAATGAGGTTGAAAATGTGGGGGCTCTACTTTACGCATGCAAATCAGTCATGTTAAAAGGAACAGAAAACAAACAATCGCATTCCATTAAATATTTCCAATGCTTGTATTGTACGCCGAGAACAGATAAGTTGTACGGATGCACAGTGTGCAGAAGGTATATTTCTGTTAACTACTTGACACCACAAGCCTTGAGTGCTACAGAGCTGTGAGACAGGCGCATGTTGTGAAGAGATGAAACAAAAAAACCTGGGAATGTTCGGTCAGTAATATACGAGTCATACATGACTAGTGAACGTCAAAGTAATGAATAATTTAGTCGTATATTAAACACTACGTAGGACCTCAAAAAAGGTCAGCAAGTGATGGTGGTGTTTCAAAACGAAATAATAAGGAATCAAGTTTACATAGAAAAGAAGGAAGGTCACTTTCAACTTTGTTTAAAATTGTCTTTCACATTTGCTTTCTGCATTCTATATATTGAATGAACCACGGCTGTTCATAAAAACATCAGTGCGCAGTAACTTTTCGACCACCCTCAATTTTCAGGTTTAATTTCAACCATATAAAAACATGCACTTAAAAATTAGAACTCATTAAAATGTATTCTTTACGTCTCTGTTTAAGTCGAGATCGTAAGCAGTTAGCTAACTAAAATTTGGTGGAACGGCTTTGTAAAATGATCTTACTATTGGCTTAATTTTCGATTGTTTTTGTGGGGGAGCTTTCCCTTTCCCATGGATCAACATTATATTCAGACAATTATATCCATCCCTGTATACTTCACACAGACAAGCAGTGAGATGTTCACAGTCTTGACTGTATTAGCGCTTCTATACCTTAATTATCATGCGCTGAAACGAGTAAAAATGAGAATGTAAGAATGAGTTATTAAGAGTTTAAGAGACACGGAGTGTCACATTGTAGCTAACAACTTCTGTGCAGCCGATCAAAGTTTATCTTTAACAAACAACTCTTAATTCCTTAAAATTCTGAAAATAGCTTCGTAGTTAACACGTTGCCTCCGATTGCCTGATTGGTGTAAAACTTCACTTTGTACGCATAGTCACTAGAAGGATCTGAAAAAATTACAGAACCTAACCTCAGTGGTACACATACGTACCACTTCGGAGTCAACGTGTTAATATAAACTGTGGTCTACATCCATTCTTAAAAGATTAACAGGTAAATTCCTGCAAGGTAGGCGAAGACACGTTATGTTGCTTTAGAACAAGACAAGTAGTAATAGTAGTACTATTAGCAGTAGTAACAGTAGTATCACTAGCAGTAGTAATAGTAGTATAATTAAAAGTAGTAATATAAGTTAGCTAGCGCTTCAGTGGCCAAGAATTTATCACGCCGAAGGTACACACACGACAAGACAAGCCACAGCTTCAGTTCGATGATTACTTTAGAACTTCCGCCAGAGGCGCGAAAGTAAACCGATGAAGCAGCAGCAGCCACGGATGCTCAGTCAAAGCTTACCAGAAAGAATAGAGTAAACTGCAAAAACTAAACCAATAGATGGAGCATAAAAAGGTCGACAACAGTTTCGCAGCAGCGCTGCCCGCTTTTTATAATGCTGTACTGTAGAAAATAGGTAGCTTCATATTCAAGAGTTTGTCCCGATGGTCATTTACTTTCTGGGAGTTCTACCTTTTAACACGTTGCCTGCGATTGCCTAGCTGGTGCAAATCTTTACTTTGTACACACAGTCACTAGAAAGCCTTGAAAAAATTATAGAACCTAACCTGAGCGACCCACCGGCGGGTCGTATCGCACTCAACGTGTTAACACGTTGACTCCGAAGTGGTACGTATGTGTACCACTTAGGTTAGGTTCTGTAATTTTTTCAGATCCTTCTAGTGACTATGCGTACGAAGTGAAGTTTTACACCAATCAGGCAATCGGAGGCAACGTGTTAAATTGGTCAGTCACTCGAGATGTTGACGGTTGAAACACTCGCAAAGCACAATACCGTACACTAAAGGTAGAAATTCTTAATGAAAGACTGGCAAGCAGTCTGCCCAAAATCAGTTGGGCCATTAAAGACCATCTCGCACCTAAAAAATTACGGATAAGAGAAGAAAAAATGCAAGAAAGTAAAAGATGATTGAAAAGAAACTCGCAAAATTGACTAGTCTGCCATCTCAAAAAATTAAAAAAAAGAAGAAAAAAATTACACAAGTTTAAAACTAAAACCCAAAAATACGGTCACAGTCGATGCAAATGGATCTAACGCAAATACTTCAATGTACAATGTAGAGATAAGGAACATTACGTCCTCAAGAAATAATTACGAGACACTAGTAGCATACGCCCTGTGAGAGCAGCTGGGGAATCCTACCTGTCTTTGCAGTGCCCTATGTCTCAAACACACGCCATAAACAATTCAATTGAGCACACTTCTTTTCGAGGAGGTACAACTTTTTAAGTACAGTAGACAATTTTTGATAACAATCCGAGTTTCTCTTCCATTAAATGTCAAGCTATTCAGATTTCTGTAGATTTACACACGCTCTTGATAAGTCGCACTATGAGCTAGCACCGCTACCGCTACCGATAAAACCGTCAGGCACAAACCGGCACCTGGAGAATTACATGGAAAACTTAAAATACTTACCTGGAATTCGATTGGAGATCGGGCCAGGCTCACGAGGTGCTCCTGAAACAAATAGTACGTCTTGGGTTACTCAAGGATGACTGGTGCACAAAATTTTGAACGAGATATGTTCACAAAAGGTCAAAAATATTCATTTTGAACAAAATAGATTGGTACTATTCATTTCACACGAACTTTGCTTAATTGATAAATCCGTCTGACTTCAATGACGTATATAGTCATGAGGAATAATAGGGCTTCGGTATAATTACATAAACATCGTAGCGATCTAGATATAAGCCTACTCAGATAAATCACACTTGAGCATGCCCATGAAAGAAACTGATTCATAAAATACAGATTCAAAAAACAACCAAAATTGAAACAAATATCTCACTCACTCCAACAACTGCGCCACTCATTGAGGGAAACAAATCCATTTTCATCGGAGTCGCAGAGGAGCGGGAAGAGTTTCGAGCAGGCCTTAGGCTTGACGTTGCGACGGACGATCTTCTTGAGGTCTCGGTACTCCCGCTTGCCCAGACGACCGTCTCTGTTGTTGTCCAGAGACTCAAACTTCCAGGCAATGGCGGCAGACTGCGCGTCGTCTGGATCTGCAGGAGACGTAAGCAGAGTGGTTGTTTGGAAGACTAGGAAGACAAGCAGAGGTGGTTGTTTGGAAGACTAGGAAGACAAGCAGAGGTGGTATTTGGAAGACTAGGAAGACAAGCAGAGGTGGTATTTGGAAGACTAGGAAGACAAGCAGAGGTGGTTGTTTGGAAGACAAACAGAGGTGGTGTTTGGAAGACAAGTAGAAGTGGTTGTTTCAAATTAGAACGTATCTTGTGAGCCCACTAGAAAACAATAAAAAGCATACATGTAATGAAATTTTATCGTAGTTTTACTTCACATGTAGAGAAAAATGCATCATCGATTTGCAATTTGATATCACTCAAAACATCCTTACATGGAAACATCAAGCGGTAAAAAGATTGACTGATAGCACATATTAAATCATAATTACGCATTTTATTACTTTATTCTATTACAAAAACGAACATTTATAAAAGATAAATCATTAATTTGGGTATGTAATAATATTAGACTCATGTATCCCAAGATGTGCGATATTGCATCTCTGTCCGTTAGAGGGCACTGCAAAAACTGTCACGTGAATCACTGTCTTGTACTTGAATTGTATTACAAACTTGGATGCACTTACGTTGCACTATAAATATTGATGCACTTAATATATTAGAGACTTCGACAGAGCCTGAACTCACTGTGCTTGATAGGGAGTCTGAGGAACTCGTCCAGGATGTGCCTGGCCATGTTCTCCACGAAAATGAAGCGTCGGGACACATTGCATCCTCCTGGGCATGGGCAAATTTTCAGCATAAACACACTCACAGCAAACAAAACTGGGTAACGTGAGGTATGCTTTTGTTAAAATAGAAACGAGTACCGCAAGCAGCCGAATGAACGAGGTAGATTTCATAACATAATTCGTAACATTAAATGTTTTTAATATTCATAGCAGGTTTCATAATATCGAATAACCTTGACAATTGTAACGGTGCTCCTAATATTAATCATCTTTAGTATTCAAAAGTGTTCTTAATATCGGATATTCTTAATATTCGTGACAGCTCTTTTAACAATATCTTAATACTACTTTTAAATGATATTAAAATTTACCATTGGAAAATAAAAAGCATTTTGTATTGTCTAGAAAAGTTACGAAACGTTTGGCTTCTGTAGTCATGTACATAATTCTTGCTATATTTCTAGAGTAGATGCTAACGAAAAAATTGTTTGCTATTCATGAAAATGTGGATGTACGACAGATGAATCATAGTTATGTTAGCTATAAAATTGAGACAATAGCGGAACTGGAGTGACGCTAACCATAAAATTGAGGCCCAACAGGCGACCTTGAGATGTGTTAACCATAAAATTGATACAACTATTGAACTCTGAGTGACGAACCAGAAAATTAAAACGAAAGATATTCACCTAAAAGATTTGTATAAACCCATAAATGTCATTGTTTAATAATGAATGACCTTCTTAGTACAATTTGAAATATTCAAACAACAATAATTCCTCCTCAACACAATGTAAAACCTAATCGTTTTATTACGAATGTTAAATTGAACAAAATAAAATTTATCTTGTAAAAGTACAATTGCTTTAAACTGAACACCTCATTTTGAGTACCCTTAATTTCTAACTTAAGTAAGCATAATGCAGCCAATGCTCACAATGATACTTTCAATCATGACAAGTACAAGACATTCCTAAATTAAATCCATGATTCTATTTTTTTCGGGTTGCAAGAGAAAAAAAATACCGAATTGAAAGAAGTTAGTTGAGGTTATAAGTATTTTGAGCTGCTGCTATTGAGGATTCAAGATATAAAACTTCTCAAAGAGCACAAGAACTGAAGTACTTCATATTATCCGGGGGTTGAAGTACAAAATAATTTAATGAGACTAGTGGAGCTAGGTCTCATGTCGGGCACTTGAAGAATGTGACGTTTGAAGGGCATATTTTGCAGTAGATTCAAGGGTTAGAAAATCTACAACAAATTTAAGATAAAGATTATTGGATCAGAATCAAGGAACTGGAACTCTGAAATCATGTTCGGGGCTCAGAGGAGTCTGAGTCGGATTTCGCGAGCCCAGAAAGCGGATTTTGCACCCCAAAAGTGTAGTTCATCAAGTCTTAGATATGTCGAAATGCAGAGAGTGAAGTCACGAAGATGGGAAACCTCAGCTGTTTGAGAATCACTATGCAAGACAGTGAAAGGTTCTAGATGCACTTTAGACTATGAACATCAACTTGACGTGTCGTTTGAATAACGCGTGTAGATAGTAGAGGACTTAAAAAAATGCACATCATAGTGCCAATGACATAACACGCCTCAGAGGAACAAGAATAAGGCAAATACAAACACTATACATGTTAGAGTTTAGAAAATACACTTTCCATACGTGTGATAAAGACACACTTGTGCGTTCTGAAACGATACGCAAAGTTGCTGGTGCGTATGACCAGGTAGAAATAAATTAACTTCGTATTCGAGTAACTTCATCAACAAGAGATAAGGCTGTGAAGATTAGATATTATGTGAGGATCGGGTCTCATGTATGAAGAACAGTTTTAGGAAGTTTTTTCTTAGTCTCGGTAATTTTAGGCATTTGAATATAAAGTGCAAGGAAATCGTTTCTAACATCAGTCATCTAGTTTGTCTTACAACGATCGTTCTTTAGGTTTGAGAATCGGTGACATTGAACATTACGAATGCGTACTTACAACATTTAATTGATAAATGCAGTACAAAAATACAATTCCAACAAATATTCCACAAAAATAAACAAATAATTCGTCAATTTTCCTCGTTGAGTTGTTTTGGCCAATAAATTTGCTTTTCATTTTTTTTCACACGTACGATGACATTATAAAATTATCCTAAGACAAAAACCTGCACGAAACGCCAAAGTGTTTTACTCTTATCATAACTTCTATTTTAGGATATTAATTTTTTGGTTGAAAATTATTATGTTATGTTCAACGCTGTCCTGAATGTTGAAGACAAAGATGTCTCTGTGACCAATTACGGCCGCGAAGCCAATCTAGCTGCACCTTGAGAGATAGTGTTACTTGCACTGCACTCTCTAGCCTCCGTTACACGGATCCGCGTGAATATTAGCAACCGCTGATCAAAGTCAATCATCCTTTGCAGTTGCTCAAGGAAAATATTAGCATAATTATTAAAGAAAATAATACGGAACAAGCTCCCTTAAAGATAAAAATCGGGAAACTGATGCTTTGAGAGGATGTTCAAGAATCATGAGCAAAAATCGAGCAGTCGACTGGTAGAATTTTTACTTTCGTGAGCTCGACTTCAATTTATGATGGATACTTTAAAAAATTTCAGGAAAACCCAGATGTTCAGATCGGTATCAAATTAAAATAACCCATAGTCTTGTATACACCACGAGTACTTCATACAAAACTATTGCAGAAGAAAGACCAAGAGAAGTACTTTATTACGCTATATTGGCCAACTTTTTTCAATTCTTACATTTTACTTTCGATGTGTGCTTGAAAATTAGTTTGAATTAGCTTGCAATAGATTTATATTCCCTCAGAAGAACATTTGGGATGCAGAAAACATTTGCGATGAAAACGCATTTTATCGCTAGTCAAATGCGTTTGTTTAATGGGAGAAAGATTCTAAGCTCTTATCGGTGCCACGCTTAATATGATCATCAACATGTCCACCTCCATTATCAAAAATTAGGAAAGGCCCACATGCTAATTAATGCGACATTATTATTTCATTCTACGGAATTGCAACGCAATATAAAATCATGATTTGAATATTGACTGGAAAAACTCTGTTGTACGAAAATAAATTTCACTTCAGAACTCTTGAACAGGAAAAATGAAAAACCGCTAAAACGTCCATTACAGCAAATTCTAGGGAAAACTATTTTCCACTCAAGTCAAATTTTCTTGTTACATCACAGAAGCTGGCATGCACTATTGTTCATTTTTCACTTGATCAAATACCAAATAGAAATAATCAAACAAATTAAATTATTTCCCCTCAATCAAATATCAATTCTCAAATGCTGCGCAATCTGAGGCAACTACAAACTTGGGGGCCGATAAGATCGATGTTGGTCATTATTCCACGTCGATCACTGCTGAGATCGCTTTTGGTGAAGCTGCAGTGGTTAAACTAGGAATTCCACTAAATAGTAATACAGTTACTTGCTTGTTTCCTTGGTCCATCTCTGTCACGCTCTGAAGGGTTCAGATAAGAGGAAATTCTATGGGGTATACATGTATTGTAAGCATTGGATTGTGGATACCAAAGGCACATCCTTCAATGTGGAAACTCCTTCGCAAAGCCCGCGTCCACTAGCAAATCAAACGAAAATTTTCGGAAAAAAAAACGCGGGAATTTTCACGTGTGGGTCTACTAGTCCCACTATATAATAATACACAGTTTGTTGTTCGCTTGCTTGGTCCGTCTCTCCGTCACGCTCTTAAGTATTTAGATAGGGGAAAATTCGCCTACTAAATATAATAAGATGAGATATCATGAAATTTCATCCTTAAATTAAGATGGCAAATATAGTTTCTGGATTATATACTCGAAAGTCGAAATATTGCGTTAGAGTTTTGATCCTGTCGTACATAGGCTATTTCACATATTTTTTCAGTTAAATTTCTTCGTAGCAGTGGCCGGAGTAGAGGCCCCTGGTTGGGTCACTGCAGGTAGTCACAATACGAAACCCAGTGCTGGGTCATTACAATTTTTTCTTCCCTTGCAAGATGGGGGAAACATTCGTCAAAAAGGTAGAATAGATACAGTCTTCTACTTAATGACTGCATGTTTTTACTTTAAACAATGCTATTGGACCAGCACCTTTACATCGACTGCCTAATATGACGGACACACCATGAGTCTAAAAAAACCGCTTCGTTTTGAAAAGTAGCTCGGTACTATTTGATTTGACAATATCCCTCTTTTGAGCGTGATACATAAATTGCTGCATCTTTGAGTGAGTTTTCGATTCTGTCGCACATAAGCTATTTCGGATATTTTTTTACCAGGAAGCGCCAGGAGCTCCGCTTGCTCTTCTGCCTTAGCAATTTACTGAAAGGCTTTCCTCATCAAAAAGTCATCAACTATCTACGGCAGCCCAAATAATAAACAAAATATAACTTTTCTCAACGAAAAAATGCTTTTGAACGGCCTTAATACCGTAGAATGGGGATATGCCGTATCGTCTCCAAGTATGTTTTTGGATACAAATTGAATCTGAAAAATTCATTAGAACAATGGAAGAAAAACCGGAAGGAAGGAAACGCAGACTAGCACGCAAGAAGAAAAGAAGGCAAAGATCTCAGCAAAGTACCAGTGATACGGCCAATGTTCGAGCCATGGATGCTAAGCTCAAGAGAAGAGCTAGCTCTCAAAAAACTCACCAAGAATGCGAAGCAAGAATAGACCGTGATCATGAAAAAAAAACATCTAAAAAGGTAAACTTCGTTGAAAGAAAGCAGTGAAGAGAGAAGAAAGATGGATAGTATAAGAAAAGCTGATGTATGTGCTGCGATGTCACGGGAAGAAACAGAAGAAAGGAGAAGATTAGAAAGGGAAAGACCTGCGGAAAGGGCAGCCACCATGTTACAAGAAGACTTGAACGAAACAGGGAGAATTGAAAGAGAAAGGTTTGTGAAAAGGACAGCTAACATGTCGCAAGAAGACTTGCACGAAAGGAGAAGAATTGAAATCGCTGGAAACTTTCATTGGCGAGCACCACTGAAGTATTATCACGGAATCCCTGCCGTCATTTTTGAAGACTACGCTTACTAGTATAATAATAATATTCCATGTCTCAGCTGGACGCTTTAACGCCCCTGACAGCGGTATGAAAGACCCTCAAGCTCTAACTGCAAGAGAGAAACAGGACGCACAGCAAAAGAAAGTTGTCATGAGAGAAGAAGAAACGAGATCTGGAGGAAATTGTCTGTATCTTAAAATAAATACAGGGCAGGGGAATGAGTTCATCTGAAAACACACAAAAGACACGATAACGTTGCTGTCGCTGGAAAGCCCTAGTTCATCAACACTTTAAAGATTTACCGGAAAAAATAATGAAGATGAATGCGGCATATAATAATTGACACTTGAACAATTCTAAAACAAATAGAAGTATTTCAATTATCAATTGGCATGAACATGATTAATCTTTATTCATAGATGTGTAAAGGGGCGAATTATTTAATTGCATCGTTTATCATGTATATTATATTCTAAAAAAGCGGAGTTTTAAACCTCCCTCCACAGGATCATTTTGAGTGAGATTCTTAAAAATCTTAACTTCCCAGATCATTATTAATGTTGTATTCTTAGCCTTCTCAGATTATTTAAGCTGAGATTCTTACAGGAATTTTAGCTCACTCAGATTTTTAAGGCAAGGATAAAATTTTAAGGATTTTAAGGCAAAATCTCAGTTTCAAGAGATTATTCCAGCAAACTACAGCGCCGTCAATCATCTCTGCAGGAATTCCTTTAAATCATTTTAGGTTTAATCATTCCTGATCCGTTAATCATTCCTGATCCGTTAATCATTCCTGATCCGTTAATCATTCTTGATCCGTAAATCATTCCTGATCCGTTAATCATTCCTGATCCGTTAATCATTCCTCATATCATTCCTCAGATCATTGCTGTTTGATCCTGCAGCAGAAGCAGCAGTCGGGCTGCCACAGAGGGAGCAAGACGAGCGTCACACAATCAACAAACGCAAGATGTGCAAACACTGGCTGAAGTGAGTCAAGATGCCATGTTGACATGCTTAATGAGCTGCTGACATGTCTAGTGAGCTGCTGACTGTGGACGATACTTCATGTTGACATGCCTAATGAGTTGCTGACAGTGTGGACGATATTTCATGCCGGCAGGCCTAATGAGCTGCTGACAGTGTGGAGGATATTTCATGCTGACAGGTCTAATGAGCTGCTGACAGTGTGGACGATACTTCATGCTGACAGGCCTAATGAGCTGCTTACAGTGTGGACGATATTTCATGCTGACAGGCCTAATGAGCTGCTGACAGGTCTAATGAGCTGCTGACAGTGTGGACGATACTTCATGCTGACAGGCCTAATGAGCTGCTGACAGTGTGGACGATACTTCATGCTGACAGGCCTAATGAGCTGCTGACAGTGTGGACGATACTTCATGCTGACAGGCCTAATGAGCTGCTGACAGTATTGACAATTGACAGAATTACGGCACCAGACTTTACCCGCTTTAATGAGGAAGTAAGAAACTTCATCTAATGCAAAATTACGTTTGTGTAGTAGGAGGTGTTAAGCTGATATTTCCTATAGAACCATCAGTTTCCATTGAAAACGATAGTTTGTGCGTACATCTTATCGTACAGGGTGATAATCCTACGCATTATATCAAGTCCAATTTTTGCAATTTGCAGGAAACTCGCATTGAAATGAATTAAGAGTTAAAATAAAGCATCGGAGGTGACAATACACATTTGAGAGATCAAGTATGCACAGGAGGTTTTTCGGTGCTTGTGTTCATTGTTATTAATTGCGTAACCATTTCGAGACCTGGTTCTTTTGAGCATAAAATTCGTTACAAAAGGTTATTTTAGCAACAGTCACAAGAATAACAACTCCTGGGTAACCTGTTTAGGGTCCACTTACTACATCTCGATCATTAAATTAATGCAGCATATTTATTGACTATAGTACAACTGACAAAAAAATCTGTACGAGTCTGCGGTAAAATTTAATTAGGAATAGAACGTTTAGGTGAGAAAATTCCTAGTCCTACACCGGTCTTGGAGGCCATTACTCATGTATGTCACCAGAAATGCCATGTGCGGTTGAGCTCAAAACGAATGATAATGCATCGCAGCCTATTTTCAATTCATTATAAGTATTTGATGCTTCAAATGTAAACAACTTATGGTATACTGTTACACCACAGTATATTTTTTACTTATCTTATTAATGAATAACGTCCAGAAAAATACACGCAGAAAAAGTTAGCGTAATGAGATAATTTGTGATTGCAACCACTGTCTTTTACGCCATAGTTTACACTTGAACTACAGCACGAGAAAGTTTATACATTTTCAAATTAATTCATAACACCAACTTTTCACGTGGCCATTTTCTGGAAGCTACGCAATAATGAGTTCACTGCGTGCCTTGGAGCCAAGGCATCAACCTCCGTGCCTTGGAGCCAACGCATCAACCTCCGTGCCTTGGAGCCAAGGCATCAACCTCCGTGCCTTGGAGCCAACGCATCAACCTCCGTGCCTTGGAGC
>VCRD01002279.1:20222-31133 GCA_006783055.1 Trinorchestia longiramus | reverse complement strand
CACCATAATAGCAGCACCACCATAATAGCAGCACCACCATAATAGCAGCACCACCATAATAGCAGCACCACCATAATAGCACCACCACCATAATAGCAGCACCACTGAAGTTGCTGCCGGTCACTACCTTCAGAGACAAACACGAGGCGCGTCTGCATCTGAGAGACACAGAGTCGCTTCCCTGCGGTGCGTGAATTATGCCACTGATACTCAGTGGCTGCTCCAGGCGAGAAGTCAGAGGGCGAGTGAGCAAGTCAGAGGGCGAGTGAGCAAGTCAGAGGGCGAGTGAGCAAGTCAGAGGGCGAGTGAGCAAGTCAGAGGGCGAGTGAGCGAGTCAGAGGGCGAGTGAGCGAGTCAGAGGGCGAGTGAGCGAGTCAGAGGGCAGTGGGCGCACTCACGCAGTTTGTTTGGCCGGGAACAAGGCGCCCAGCAGTCAAGGTAAACATGCGCTTGATGCACACACTGGAGATGTGATGCATTCATCAGCACGCCATCCTAACGATGTCGAGCGCCGTACAAAACAATTTACGCAGAGCAAAAAAACAATGAATTGAAAAATAGATACGCTCTGCAGAAAGGTCTCAAAACCCAGCAGGGCGGAAATTAATTTCAAGAAAATGAATCATGATTTTGCACTGGTGAGATGGATTTAAAATATTCGGACAGGTAATTATACTCAGAACATACATGAAGCGGAAAATCCGGTCTTTTTTTCTGACAAGAGATTCTAAAATTTAACGGCAAAAACTAGTCGACGCGAACATACCCACCAATATTGTGCGATCGCAAGAGTCGGCTGTAAAAATAAAGGGCTCCAAAATACACAATAAAATACAGAACATCAGCACATCAAATTCCATTCACATCGCTACTTGTTGCCTACTAGAGTTTTTCTCCCTAAAAACCTTTGACAATCACAGGTTTGATTGGAGGAACTTGTGTAACCGTAACGAAATGCAATTTTAGATTTTCCTCCCAGTCACCACCAACTATATCCAAAAAGTATTGCAAATGTAAAATTAGGAACCAAAGAATTAGAAGAACTTAGAGTTACATACTATGATGAAGCAAATCCATATTATGTTCCATTGGTTAATACAGCACAAAATGAAAATTTTCTTTCCTAAGTCTAAAGCAATGATCAATTACAAAAATGTATAAAAGAATGATCTAGGTTTATTTTTCTTCTGCTGATACAATTTAAGGGCAGTAACTACAAACCCACACAGCTTGCTGTACACCTTAGCAAGAACACCATGTTATCATGGAAAACACGACCTGTGAACAAAAGTTGACTGTACAATGGAGCATGATAATTAGACAGAGTTAGTAGACATGCCATACAGGGTCGTCAGCGTGCTGGACGCTATCATGCCGGTCGTTAGGGTGCTCATACTTGGTCCGGATGATTTTTGGTTGTTTAAAAGAGCAGTGGCGCCAATGGCGGATAATTCCGGAGATAGGGCGCTGTTTTTATAATAGAAAACAAGACTCACAAAATCAGCAAGGTATTGCATTTCTCAATCCTTTCCAAAGAAACACTGGCTCATGCACTTTTTTTTGCTGCTATTTTAGTTAAGTTATAATATTTTCATTACAGTCAATTTCAAACAACTCACCATGAAATAAATAAAACCAAGCAAGCTTATACACAGAAAATTTATGATGGAGATGTTCGACATTTATACCGAGGGTGATGTAATAGAAGCAATAAGTGCTTACGAGCTACTATTAATCATTTGAATTAGAAGCAATACCGTACAATCTACGATGCTTTTCACACAAGGTGCTCATAATGCCCTAAACTTCAAGAATCAATATTAATTACGTGCGGTGGTGCATTATTTTTACGTGCGGTGGTTCTTTCTAATTACAGGAGGTTAGAGAGGACTTTAATTGTCGTTAGTTGAGAGTTGAATTAAAATACCATAACTCGGACTTTGGACCTAAAAACACCTGTCAAATTCAAAGAATTTTATCTACCAAATTCAAAACAAAGTTCAGTATTACAAGTTGGGCACGACAAATAAATTCTGGTTACTGCATTATTAAAGCTTGAATAAATGGACATGATTTTTTTTCGAAGAATGAGAATATTCTTTCACCATGCACATTTTTAAACTATAGGTTGAGCAGTATTGCGCCACTTGTTCTTGAAAATAATGTACACACGGCGCCAAGAAGTTGTACGCACGAGAAGTAAATTCTCGTGCGTAGTGAGAAAGAAACACCCGAAGCAAAAAGTTCTGGAAGCAAAAAGTGGATCCAAAAGACTGTAAAAGAGAATATTTAATGGACTCACCAAACTAGGACACAAAATGTCTGAAGACTCGCACCTGGAAATCATGTGGTGTGAACTTTGGGCAATAACTTGTGTCTGGCAGTGAGTACAGCAAAAATTTCAATTCTATCTGTGCAATTTTCCGAAGAACTGGCAGAATATTCAACAATAGAACAGGATGAAATGCATAACTCTTTTTGTGACTGACAATATTCATGACCAGTGTCGTACTACGAACACTAGAAGTGACATTTTCGACAACTGCACCACCAGACATACGGCTACCACACACACCCAGAATTAGGGGACAGATAGGAGCAAGACTCACCCTTTTTGTTGCACCTGCCGAGGTTCGAGTTGAGGAGGCATTGCCGGGATGAAGAAGCTTCGTTCTGCTCCACCTGCGGTCTCCGTCTCTGCACCGCTGAGGCCACATAGGCCACACCACACACAGTTATGTACGCCGTATCCAACACACTCATTTGTACACCTAATTCTATTATCTCAAATGCAAAAGCCAAAGTGGATGCTGGATTCCTGTTCTGCCTATCAAACTTGGTTCACTAGTGTTAGGTGGAATCCTAGGTTCTAATGAAAAGTGTGGTTTTTTGATAATGAGAAGGAAGCGTTGGGACTTCGAGAGCGGCGTGACAGAGATGCAGATTTCAGTCACCGTAGTTTCTAAAATTCAAACCCAGTAAATAAACAACTGTTGGCACCCATAACTAGCTGTTCGTGAAGTGAAACATGGAGGGTAGAAGGAGCCGGAGCGGAGGAACTGAGAGTTATTTCCCTCTGAATGTCCTGATCTACAATTACATAATTGGTTAGCGTCCTAATTTTAGAAAAATTGTCAGGCTATATCTAGAAACAGGAAATCCCATGAAGACAACTTGAATTATCTTGGTAGGTTTAGGTATACAATTAATAAATATTCATATGAAGAGAAAAAAACAAAAATGGAAAAAAGAGTTGAGCTCCATTTAGAGAGACAACTTATTCCCTCTAAATTGAACTCATATCTAAAGTCTGCCTCTCTGACGACATGCGAGCTCTTCTTTCGTAAAATTTATCCTATTTTATGCGATTTTAGAGTCATGGTATTAAATTAATCAACTAATTATAGTTTCTCACTCCTTATTATTTCAGAGATATCCCTCCTTATTTCCCTGTGGTTTACAGATGTATCAGGAAGTTTTCAGTGAAATTATTGAACAAATAATTCTAAAACTAACAATAACAATACTACTACTCTAGATTCTATGATTTTATGATTCTAAGTCCATTGATTTGAAGTGCTCTTGGTTTTTCTAATTGAAGGTAAAAATATAAGGCAACTACTCGGGCTAAGGAAATTAAATGCCCCTTTACATATACGCAACTATAGGAACATTCACGCGTGAAGGATAACCAAAAATTCTAAAGCCCTAAGTTATTTACGATATAGTATAATTACGACAAGTGAAATGAATGACGTGTTGTAGATTGGATTGGGGTTAATTTACATCGAAGAAACGAGAAAAGACACATCGAGTCGGATAAAGCAAATGCCGATCAGCCAAATCTATCGGAATGAAGCGATTTCAAGTCAGAAGATGACTAGTTCGTTCGAGTTGTTTTAGGGATGGCTAGTCAGATAACAAGTTCAGGTGGCCAAACATTGCTAACGAACTCATTGCCTGCAAATTGAATAAAGCGTCACTGACTGAGGGAATTGAGAGCATGAAGCAATCACGCATTGATTTGGTGAGCGCGTCTGCCGCTTCTCATTGAATTGAGCGTCGAGGGAGCTGGAAATGGCGCTGCGTGAAGCAGTAAAAGTGGCTTTGATACGAGTTGGTGTGTTTGGGTGATTCGTAAAGTCGTGAACATTGTCTGTATTCTCACTAGTAACACTGCTTCGTAAAACCTGCTTACACGCATAAAGCCTCTTCTTACGAGGGTTATGTTAATAATTTGCTCGAAGCTAAACAATCTAAATTTTCTAAATATAATATTAATCGGTGAGAAAGAAACGCCTTAGCATCAAACTTAACAAAGCGTATCAGTACCTTAAGCCTAAAAATATATAATACTGCAAAATTTAATCATGACAGTTTTTCCCGATCATTAAAACCAACGCAAATTTAGGTGCTTCACAGAAACCGAAAAAATTATTCCATAGTTATCACAGTTCCTTCGCCCAGCTCTTCTCGATATTTTTAGTGTTAGACCAAAAATTTAGATCGCCTCTAGTCAAAATCAACTCCAATTTTCAGATGAGAACTAAGAACAATTTTGTTAGGATCGAGTGCAGTCTGAACGACATCTGTTGTAAGCGAAAAGGAGTCAGATTGCACAGAACTCAAAATAAACGATTTTCATTCGTGTTTGTACCTGAAAACATAAATTTGTACATGAAAGTATACTTAGAAAAGGTGATTTCAGAGCTTCGCCAGATGGTCTGGATGCATTTATATACGATATGATCAAGTTGAACACGTCACCGGTGGCGGAGTTGTGGAACAGTTACGGAACATAAACAGAAAAATTGTGATGCTTCAAAACAACTGTCAACCTGTTATGAAATTGAACTTTTTGGGAAATAAACGACCGTTATAATACAACAATGACACAGAATCATTGTTCGTATCAGGAATATTTAATCGAGGAATGAAAGAATCAATAATGAAGTATTGTAACAGTTTTTCTAAAAATCGCAGCCAATTTATAAATGGGAACTTATAAAGAACTGATAGCTGTTTCCCAAATAACAGCGTTTTGTGAAATGATGGCTTGTCATGAAATAATACCCAATAGTGAAATTACAGTATGATGAAGAAATCAGTGATTTCAGAGTGACAGTTGTAATTGCACCCTGAAAATCTAAACGGGAGCGACCGCTCCAAAGAATTAAGAAAAAGAAATCGCGTGCAAGAAAGACGGATTCATCTACTGACAAAGAACTCCGCCACCGATCTTTGTTCATCCTGCGGATCCATCCAAGGGGAGTTGTGCATGCAATCGTACGGTCTCATGTAACTACAAACTTGTCAGTTCAATAACAAACAGGCACTCACACGTTAAGAGGCAGCCAGGCATAATGGGTGAGAAATGCAAACACAATCAACGGTTGGCAATTACTCTGCTCTTTGAATAGTTTAACTCGTAGGACTGGCACGCAGAAGTGTGTATTATTCAGAAAGAAAACAATCAACTCAAGCAAAAACGAGCATGTGATAAATACGAGTCGTCGCAGGCATTAAAACATGAAAGCCTTTGTACAGCTTTTGATTAGCATTGATTTATTTGAACCTCATTGATGAGCTGAAAAAACTGACATGGAATTTAACACAGATGAAGGAATAGTTCAATGTGGTACCAATGGATGGTGGAAATACAGGGAAAGAATAGTGAATATAAAGGTTCAATAGACGAAAACATCTTATGAAATACAATACTGACAAAAAAATTGAGGAGAGAATAAAGGAAAATGCGAGAGTTTGAGTGAAAATTGAATGAAAATGAAGTTAGTTGGGCATAAAGAACTAAACTGAGGACTAAACTTCAATACTTTCTTCGAAAGAAAGACCAAACAAAACGTTTCAACTGTTCTTGATGACATTCATAAAATCTTGTTTAAATTTTGTTCAAAATTTAGTATTTTTTTACCATGTTCAAATCAAGCAGTCGAGCTTCTAACACCTAAAACCCCATTCAAATTTTTATATTCTACAGACCACGCGTTCCTAACAGAAAATCTCTGCAAAACGGTAACCTACTACACACTGGTGGTATCAATAGATGTACCCAATTCTTAAAACGTACCAAGTCCTTCGCAATAATGCTTAGTCTCACCGGTCTGTGCCGAGGCCGTGCAGTTGAGGTCTTTAATCCTTGCGCCGTTAGCGGACTCTCCGATGAGAGTACCGTCAGGCAATACACACCAACAGAAGCCTGTGTCTGTGTGGCACTGCATCGGCTCGAAGAAGCCGTTGGGCAAGCACTCGGGCACATACACGCCCTGTTCCCCTGCAGCCCTGTCCTGCAGAGCTGCCCGCCGCTTGTCCGGACACTTCTCCGTAGCTGAAGCATAGTGAAACATAAAGTTATACTCTTAGTATTTGACTTATCCGTGTCAGAGGAGCATTGAAATGTAATAAAGTTATCCCCTTATACAAATAGCTTTCGACTTTGTGGCTGAGGCTTATAGAAACATCGTGTACAGTAATTGTCACTTCCTACACGTAGCATTAGTCAGTAAGTTCTGTTTATGCTCGGATGAGCAGCGGTGATTCATTGTTGTGTTCCACAAAGAACCAGACAGGAGACTACGACGTAAATCATATTAATAAATACTCAAGTCGTCCGTACTAAGTTGTGTGCTACGTCAGAAGATTTCTTAGTCAAGTTTCACTTGGGCTCCACCGATATTTGAACTTCCTTCAATTTTGAAAAATTAGATTTCCTAAGTAAATGCTGGAGAAGAAATAAGGCGTGACAAGTCGAACAACTCGTGAAATTCAGCAAACATTTCTCAGCAATCTCAGACAAAAGAGGTGGTAAAAATTGAATGAAATGTGAACGCTCATGTTGAAAGAATATTGACAGAGAAGCTCACGACAGAGGCAAGTGAATTAAATTTAAAGTAGAAGGAAACGCGTTGCATAATGCAACTACTTTTATCAGCTGAATTAAATCGTGTAACCTAATTGAATTGATATAAATCTTGGCATAGATTGCTGTTGAGACCTGAACAAAACCGTTAACGTAACAGTATATTCAAGATAAGTGCAACAATGTAACTAGAACACTCTCTTCGTCTAAGATGTACACTAGCACCATGGCAACTAATGAAATCAAATCATAATTTTAGAGCTACCAGCTTTTTATTGATTGTATCTCATTACTCATGAAAGGTCCAATAAAAATCTGACAACATTAGAATGACCGACAGTGCTCCGTACAAAACATGCTTTATGCAAATAGCGACCATAAGTAGGCCGTCTCCGATCTTCCCACTGTTCAGTTATGCAAATGTAACATCGGCTTTTTATGCCTCTTAAATACTGAAGCACTTAGAAAATTTATTTGAGCCTTTGAGCAGGAGCTTGTCATTCTTTCCTCCGACACATGTCAGTCGAGAAAATACTTAAATATGCATTTTATTTCTAATATCTAACCCTGTATATATTCTTCTGCGTCCGAGGCAAGTGCAAAGTAAACGTATCACTCTCAGGACAAAAAGTTGAAAGCATGAGAATGCATAGCTTTCAGAGAGCGCAAATATTTGCCAGAGAAATACACGCGAAGAAACCTCAGCAAATACACGAGACACGAGGCTTTGTTGGAAGCAATGGGCAGATGGTCTATTAAATTAAAATAAGTGTATAGAATTAAAAGAGGCCATAGAATGAAAAGAGTCCACAGAATTAAAAAGAGTCCACAGAATTAAAAAGAGTCCACAGAATTAAAAAGAGTCCACAGAATTAAAAAGAGCCCACAGAATCAAAAAAGTCCACAGAAATCGAGCCAAAAAAATGAGAGCCTCGCCGACTTTGTTTGCAGATTAATTAGAAGGTAAAGAGAATGGCTGGGTACGCAATACCTCAAAATAGAAATGATGGCATGGGCATCAGCTCTCATAATAAAAACAGGATACAGCATCACCAGGCTATTCCTCCTTGAAATTATTCAAGGTATATTCCTTCTGCTTAAAGCTAAGTGCATCAACTTCGTGGAAGCTTCTACTACTGCAATTTACAAACTGAAAAACTAAAAGTAAAGTTAGATACAATTAAAACCGAGTTGCCTGAAACACGCACTGGCTCTTGTTTCAAGTTAAATTATGCAAATTGCATTACGTTTTTTATTTACCTATATATATAAAAAAATACATTAATTACACCTGTCTTACGAGTGAATATGCACCGCAATTTTCTGGTTTTGATATCTGGTCAAGAAATTTTCCAAATTTTGAAGAAGGGACGTCAATTTCATGACCTACCGTGCCTACTTTTCAGGCGTCTGTTAGGTACACTTAGTTTCTTAATAAATAATTTATTAACACTTTCAAGTCGTGCTGTAGGTAGGGAAACTGACTTTGAGTTACCGTTGTGCACTTGAAAGCGATCAAGATAACAGAAGTCAAATAATGTCAAATAATGATCAAGTCAAATAATGAAAGGTGATTACAAATACTATTCCCAGTTTCTGCACGAAACAATTAGGATACTTTAGGGAATTTCACTGAATTAAGGAACTTGGACACCGGCACGAAGCTGGAAATTCCATACCACTACAAATAAAAATTTTCCCTGAAAAAATAAAAACAAATTACTTCAGTAATACTTGTAACGTAATAGATATTTAAAATAGTCACTATTGCCTTACTCTATTCCAATTTTACAGGTAGGGCTAAAAATTCTACACCGTAAACAAGTCCAGCAACACTTAACAGGCATAGGGTCCGTTAAGTGTCCGTTACCGACACCAAAGAATCCCACATTTTCCTAGCTTCTCTTTAATAATGTACCTTTAAACCCTTTTAAATTAAACTTTTATCAAACCACACAAATTTCATTTGAAACGAAAAATGTTTCATCTGCTGAAGAGCTTTCCCACCCATGAAGACGCTTCACTCAGGCGCAACGTTTACTATGATAGACACAAGAAAGAAAGTTCTATTATATTATGCCCGGGAACCATCAGCACGGTAACCTGGCACCCAACAGTATGCACGCCTGCAGCAACAAGCGAAGATTTTCATGGCATCCATCTCTGGGCGAGAGCTAAGGACATTCATTTCTTAGCGATGCATTATTCTAAAGTGGCCTTCCAGATGAAGTATCTGCTGATGCTTCATGGCAAACTGGCGACAATGTTCAGGCGCAAGGAATCGCAACTCAATAAGCAACTTCACTGCAGTAACGCACCCTCAAGTAAATCAAGATGTTTACGTTGAGAAGTTAACAGAAATCGTCACAAAATTCGAAGAAAATCAGCTGAAAATTGACAATCTTCTTATTTTAAAGAGCAAGTAAACTAGACTTGTATTGTAAATAAATTTTACCGTATAATTAATGTGCATATTAAACTTGAAAAACTAAAAGGTTTTATTTTATTGATGGAGCATGTCTGTCGTATATTTACGAGTGGAAAAGAATGTTAGGAGGAGCTCCAGTTTAAAAATAGAGACTCTTCTACAGACTAAAGTCCTTCCGACAACTACTGAAATCTATTTAGTTCCTCCAAAAATAGCGAATGATTCACTAAATTTTAAAGACCCTTTAAAAATTCACCCTTTAATCATTTAATTTAATACAATCACTAGCAAAATTGTCTTATTCAAATTACTATTTTGTACATGTTTACAGAACATCTTACTTTAAAATAGTTACTATCTCAACCGAACAGCTGAAGTCTATAAATCTAACCCATTATCTTGAATGGCAACTGAATTTGTAAGCACTTTCGTGTAAGTGAGAAAACTTACTAATATCATGAGAAGTTTCTTTCACTTAAGAAGCGGTACCTCTTATTGGAAAATTGTCCTTTTTCTGGGTTGTTAAACGCAAAAGTGAGACGAGAAACGTTCATTTTTTACATTGTTCCTTCTCTTCTGTAAGTCTTAATTAAACATAAAATGCATGAAAAACTCTAAAATCCAGTGTGCATCTTGCTTCGAAGAAGTCAAATTACAAAGTCAAAAACAATGCGCCCTCCACAAATCCTGAACCAGATGGCCAACACAGGCTCATGAAG
This sequence comes from Trinorchestia longiramus, assembly GCA_006783055.1. Classification (NCBI taxonomy): domain Eukaryota; kingdom Metazoa; phylum Arthropoda; class Malacostraca; order Amphipoda; family Talitridae; genus Trinorchestia; species Trinorchestia longiramus. The sequence continues at coordinate 21,109 of VCRD01002279.1, read as the reverse complement.
ACCCACTCCTCCCGCAATCAAACAACGCACTCGTTCCCTTGCTGATTTTCTTGGGACTTCACCTCTGGTAAACAGCAGAGGTTAACCCCTGTTAAAAAACAGCGTTACTCCTCGTCCGGCCCAAATCAATCACTCATAGATGTCTCCTCGTCTCCGGACTTTTGAAAGAGTGTAGGACCAATCGATGTCGCACGAATTTAGTCTCGATCAATACAGAGATCTCTCGTCTTGATCTTGAAACATTTCTCAGCATTTGTTCTGAGTTGAGAGGCAGCTAAAGCATGTGCCATCAAATTCAGTGTATGAGGTGAATTTTCTCAGGGTGACGATGTTCTTGAAACGGGGCTTTTCCATTTTGGAAATGATCACACAATCTTGAGGTTAATTTTTTACAACAAAATTTGAACATTTTTCATGGTAAGATAGGTAGACCATCTGCACAAGATTTTTCTTCATTGATACTAGATATCGTCGTTTCGATTTCACTGACCTTTATCAGTGAGATTTTCTCAAAATACCGCACAAATTTTGAATACATTAAGTACCTAAATGGTCAATTATAGACCCTATATTCTGAAAAAGTAGTGGCCACAGTAATGTTTCCTCACACCATAGTAACTACATATATCAGTTCAATAACGAGCATTAGACCACCGTTGTTTTAATTAATTCAGCATTTCAATAGCGATACCTAACATGCTTCAGCCTTGCTGTAAGCTCAGCCCCTGAATACCTAAGCTTGATCATTAACACCTCACCAGACACTTGATCATTAACACATCACCAGAAACTTGATCATTAACACCTCACCAGAAACTTGATCATTAACACCTCACCAGAAACTTGATCATTAAAACCTCACCAGACACTTGATCATTAACACCTCA
>VCRD01002279.1:1485-13098 GCA_006783055.1 Trinorchestia longiramus | reverse complement strand
CAGTAACTCTGTGTGGATGCAAGAAAGCAAACCAAACAAGTGAACTCGAATGTTCCCAATGATGCACATCCTGGGAAGGTGTCTGCCTGAGAAAAGTCACACATTTGAAAGTTGGATTTTAATAAAACATATCTAATGAGTGGCTTGTCTCATCCAATATAATAAATGGAGTTATATTTTTCCGCATTACGAAGTTGAATATATGCATAAAAAACATCGACGTTACAATGTCTGTTTTTATTAGCGCAGGACACAAATTTTACGTGACTTTACACAGGAGATAAATTTATAATGTGCAAGTTGCAACAATTTACAAGTAAGTCACATTTATTATCAACGAAAGCGCTTCTCTCGGAGCGAAATAATAATTTAAGGGTTTTCTTGCATTTTATTCGATTTTGATACAAACCCATAATTGCCCAAATAAGATCTATTCATAGTAAATGCCAGTTTCACATCCTTCAATCCATTTTCTGAGCGTCAACTTTCTAAAAACAAAACTGGGTTTCTCTATTCTACAAATGACGTTAAAAACTCACCAATAAACTCGTGTAAACTCATACATACATCATCAAACACAGCGACGAGCTGCACGTAGCAACGCATGCAAATAGCGTCATAATTCCCTCTCTCAGAGCCATTGACAACAGAGAGCCAAGGACATTTATTTCCATTGCTTCAGAACTGTACACTGGAAGTACAGGACAGAGAGGCCTACTGGTCCGAGTGGGTGCGCGCGTCTTGCAAGACAACATTCCTACTCTCACCGCATAGTAAAAAAATTGTCCGATCAGCTGGGCCGCGGTCGTGTTACAGGCGGGTTGCTAGGGGCAGTGCCCCCCTGCTCCCTGTACCTCACAAGCAACACAAATCTAGCATGCATGCCCTATAAAATATGTTGCATCGCATACGCGAGGCAAGAGTCTAGAGCAGTAGTTCAGCTTCTGTTATTTCTTCAGCACACTTTCCTTCATAACATCCATTAAGTACATAAATGTGTACGAATAAAAAATGAAAAAATCATCAACATTCTTCAGTTTCATATGAAATTGAGCGCTAAACTTGATACGATACAATGATTTATCGTAGTCGGCGTTAGCATACCACAAATATTAATGATTCTAAGAAACAAACTGATAGAATATTGATTCCAGTCATTACTTGCAAACACTAGCAGCTCAATTTAACGTGCAATCACGCGGCAAAAATTTTGTTACCGGCTCTTTCGACAGTTTGAGTTGGACGAATCTACAGACACTGATTCGCTGGCACAGGTTAGGTTTAACACGTTACATGCAGTTGCCCAGCCGGTGCAAATCTACAGTCACTAGAACGCTTTGAAAAAAATTACAGAACCTAACCTGAGTAACCCACCGGTGGGTCACTTCAAACTTGACGTATTAACACGTTTGTTGCGATGCGACCCACCGGTGGGTCACTTAGGTTAGGTTCTGTAATTTTTTCAGATCCTTCTAGTGCCTATGCGTACAAAGTGAAGTTTTACAACAATCAGGCAATCGCAACAAACGTGTTAATTGTTGCTAAGAACTGGGCGTCGTGATTTACCTAAGCAAGTGCGTGCACAATGAACACTATACTGCCAGATCCACTTTAGGTAACCAACACAAACTGCTTATTATTATAATTATTGTATTATTATCATCATTATAATCATTTAATTGCTGAGTATTAAGTTTCAGGGATTGCATTTATGTGAATTGATTGTCTACCTCAAAATGTTAATTCGATTATTCCTTTCAGAAGGCAAAAAAACAATATATGCAAATCACCTATTATTGTATTTGCTGATGTTGCATTTGAAAAAAAACGAATCCAAATAGTCTGGGGATCGTATTAAATTTGCATTACTATTTCTGCCAGACAACAGTGACGTATTAAATTTCTATCTTTATACCAACGACATTTCTTTGTGGCGCGTTCTAAACCAAATATACATACTCATAAAATCAATAATTACAATGTCAATAGTGAGAACTTAAGCTCGCCTTTGCATCATTTTTGTAGTTCAAGTGGAAAGTAGACTAACTCGCTGAAGTTAACGTCAGGAAAGTCGACTAAGTTGTTGGAGTTAACGTCAGGAAAGTCGACTAACTCGCTGAAGTTAACGTCAGGAAAGTCGACTAACTCGCTGAAGTTAACGTCAGGAAAGTCGACTAACTCGCTGAAGTTAACGTCAGGAAAGTCGACTAAGTTGTTGAAGTTAACGTCAGGAAAGTCGACTAAGTTGTTGAAGTTAACGTCAGGATAGCGACCACACTTTGCTTGATGAAGAGGAAAGCGTCCTTGACCTTTTTCACTGAATGCAATTAAATTTATGAGGCATAAATATTTACAACCTGCGCTCGATACATCGTCCCTTGCAGATATAGCAATCAAAACTATACAAACCTAAATTGTAAATAAATTCTTAAGTTATGTAAATAAACTTCAGAATATTGTTAACAGACTACAGAGTCATGTAAATCGACTACAGACTATTGTGAATAAACAACAGAGTAATATACAAGTTACATTGCATTATTAAAAGCTACATGGTAACTCGAGAAGAAACCTAGTATTATAAAGTCACATGGTATCGTAAAGAAACTATGTTATAGAGTATTTAAGCTTCATTATTCAGTGTATATACTATATTTTCTTGTAAATGAACTATTTTTATCATAAATAAAGTAAAATTTATTGTAAATAACTGAAAAAGCATTAAAAATGTAAATAACAAACGTAGGGCTAGGATCAGCGGTCATTTATTAATTACTGCCAGAAATTAAAGTGTTAGCAGAAACGTATTTCTTCTTTAGATGCTTTAACTATAGAAGTGAATAAATTCAACCATTAAAAATCCATGCACATTACCCACTGTTCCGTGCAAGTGGAACCTGGAAGTATAATATTAACAATGCAGTTGAAATATTCACCTTAAACACTTCCGATGTTGCCACATATATATCGATCACAAATGTCTATGCCTTGAAAGTCTCCACCAGGCCAATCAAATGTGTAGCTTTGAAAGCGAAGAGATAAATGAAGATTTTAACCCTATTTATTTGCTTAATACATATTTTCCACCACATACTTCTTGATTTATTGCGAAAAATTGAGAGCATGAATTCCAAGGATAGGAAAATTGCAGGTATTCTTCCAAAGCTAGAATCAATGGCACCAGCACAGAAAGGCGTCAACAATCCCCATACTAGACGCAAAAAGTGTGATATATGTAGATGGTAGCATCGGTGATGCGTATCGGCATCTCCCAAATAAGGCTAAATTTCAGGTTATGGCGTCCGAGTAGGCAATTGTCGACACAGAAGCACCAATGCAGGCATGGATCAAAATAAGGTGACGATCGTTCTTCAGAAGCGACATAACAGTTACATTGCTTCGGAGTTACTACACAACACCACACGAGCGGGCTCTCGACTAACTTGCCGTGCACATTAAACTTTAACTGTCTATTAAGTCCGTGATTGTGATCTACGCGCAGCAGCTACACGAAATTCTTGTTAGGAGAGCTAATTGCTTCCTTATCAGGTGCCATTTGGACATGTCCCGAGGGAGCATTATTTGCACCATCTCTGCAGAGGCGAGAAGAGTTCAGGCGCTAGGCACGTGTATATAATAAAAGACAGTCGTTCGTGTGAGTAACACGTCCACCGGATTTGCAGGGATGTATAGTGGTCTAAGGAGAACACTTAATTACGAATAGTAGGAATAAAACAGGTTTTAATTTACGAACGAAGAGAACGGTGGAAGAAAAGGGGAAATTTTGGTGACAAGCGATGTGTATGAAAAGTTCAAAATATAGAGTTCAAGCACAGAAATATATTTCAATAAAAAATATGAACATAGCAGATGCAAACACATGAAGTAGTACATACTATTTACAGTGCACTCTGACATTTTTCTTGAGATCACTTATCTAAAAAGAAAAAATTCGAGTTGCTGGGCTTCCGATGCCTTAGCATCGTGTAACTACATACACAACCGCTGGACACGCACTGTTGCACAGTGGAACGCTGATCATAGAATTTTTTGCCCTTCTTATTGGTCAACATGCTCTATAAAGTCGATAATTTAATTAGACTGTGTTCCGCATGGCTTCCCTAACCCATTGACGACTAAAGGAGGAGAAAAAAGATGAACAGAAACTAATATTCTTGCCACAAAACAAAAGCCATAGTAGCCGAAGTAGCTCACACACACATTTCCAGTGCGTGAACCTTCACCAATACTCGTTCAATAAGTAAAAGTACATTATCTTCAAGCAGCATTACTACACGAGTATTTTTTTGCGTGTACACTGCACTTTATAAGCCTACTATGGCTGCTCTAGGTACATAAATATCTGGTCCATTTAAACAGCAATTACCGGACGCGTTTTTTAATGCAATGTTCCCATAAAAAGTCGTCCGACATGCTTGAATGTGCGCATTCACGGCATCGTACTGCGTTATGAAGGGTACAGGAATTCAAGAGCAATACGAAACGCCGCGCTTTATACTCTATGAACTCGCCATTCTAAGGGGCAATTACCTCACCGCGTACAACCGCAACTGCAACGCGGCACTACTGACCCATTGCTGCATAGTGGACTACTGTGCATTGCTGTGCAATGATATTAATGAACTACTGTGCGTTGTTCTATAATTTTATTGGTGGAGTACTGTGCGTGGTGCAATCCAGCTTGGTCTCGTTCACGACTCGAGCTCTGTGATACCTGATTCTACGTAACCAAGTGATATACTCCTAAAATATTACGGTGTGTATCATATTCCTAGCTAGTGGACTGCTGCAGCAGTGCTCCGCCAACGAAGTATAGTCGAGTGATTAGAACGTATACTCACTTGCCAGAAAACATTACTGCCGTGACCAACATATGTGTACAAAACAAATAGCATCGTGCACAACAATTCTTCAGCGAATCACTTCACTGAAGCCTTTTGATTGAAGGGTCTCAATGATCAAAAATCCAAGTTTAAATGAACTATTGGGTTACGGATGACTATACATTCTTCAAGATCACTTCTATGAGAATGTAACTGAAAAAAGTACATTAAAAGAATGACAATGACATGCTCAATGCAGTAGTGTCAGACGACGATTTCAAGTCGCAAATATTTCAAGAAAGAGCAAGAAATAGATTCCGTTTCAGAAAGAGCTATCTGGGTTATGAAATTGAATTGCTGGCAAAATGTCGACACTTGAGCAAGAAAGCCATAAAAGCGTCAGGGTTCGGAATAAAACATGGAGTTCACTATGTACGAACCAGGCATATTTTTACGGCTACTGTTCCCCTGTAAAATTTCTATACAGTCAAGTTAAATAAAAATAAAGTTTCATTATGTTTAAACCAATAGAAGCCAAATAAAGACAAAATTTACAAAAAATTCACCGCTTAACTATCAGGCTTCGCTTAGTAATGACTTCCAAATCTTAGGCGTATAAATAATGAATAATAATTCATCACAAAACAGTCGCGCGCACTCTAACGAAGCCAACTGAAGACCTGCTCAATTATCCACAATAATTAGAGCTTTGTAATAAAGAACTGGAGGATTAAGATCTGATAACCCGTACGCAATTATCATTGTTCATCATGACATTATCTGATAGAGCCGTGCAATATGTTCATCACCCCATCTAATAGATTCAAACTAAGAAGCTCACAGACCAGTAAATAGATTAACGGGTCTTCTTACATGAGAAACTACACTCGTCCAAGTACTTGCAAATAAGAGTTAATGAAGGCGCGTGAGGAAAGGAATCTTCTCACTATGATGTAAACTGATAACTTGCGATGTAAATAGGTGCACAAGCAGATTGAAAGACGACCCGATCAGCAGTAGCAAGCACGCAAGCTCTAACCGAAGGAAGACAAACTCTCTAATTACTAAGGTATGCGAGAAGTCAAGCTAATTAATCATTGCACTTGCTTTCAAAACCAAAGAAGGTACATAAATTTTCGAGCAAGCAAGTACATCTATGTGTATAGCCAACAACTACAGTCCGGTAATTCATCATGGGCAAAATTACGATGCGCATCACTCGCTCAACAAATTCTCCTTATAAAGAATGTCCTCAGGAGATAAGGGATCTTTACATGCGCTTTGAGTAGCAGTCTCAGTGGGCAAAATATACAACTATCTGGCGAATGCCGGCACTTTCGCCTAAAATTGTCAGATGTTGCGAGAGCTGAAGGTAGGTAACCAGCGAGTGGGTGGGGCTTGCGAGATCTGGCGCCAGACGTGAGGGCAGAACCCGCCCCGGGGCAAGCACACCAGACTGCCGTAAATGTGTACGAAAGAAAGCCTAACATTGACTAATGAATGGATAATAATGTGCGCTACTCGACATCCTTAGCATAAAAAAATGACACGCTCATTTAAGATGAGACACGCATGCCACAGCAGACAGTGCACACGGCAATCAGAGGGCAGGCTTTAGATCTATGAAGATATTTGGATGAACCTGTCCCCAATTTTACGGAGTTTTTTGTTTTATAGAGGAAAACATAGAAAAGAAAGTGCAGTAACACACGCACAACTGTTACTGGTCTAAAAATTTGGGCTCAAGGAAGCCGTTCTTCCCATCATAAATGAACGTCTCTGCGCAACCGAGCACATGAAGAACGTCTGTCAGTGGCTTATCATGACAACGCAGAAACAAGGCAGAATCACACAGCAGTCGCCGAAAGTCTAACCCAGGGAACATTAAAATGGACATCTAATGAACATGCAAAGTCCGGGAGGTTCTGACTAAGAAAATGGGCAAATTTGAAGTGAACTCAGGAGACGCGTTGATGAAGGCTACGGCGCCAGAACGGACAGAAGAGTCACTGGTTCAGAGCCTTAAATAAATGTTGACCTATTCGCGTAGAGGACTGTTAAGGCGGCAGTAAATACATGACACTCGGCTACCGTCTCTTGCTGGCGCCTTGCAAGCACCGACAACTTAGCCTACAACTGGTCGGTCGGTCGAAGATATGTCGTCCAGCAAGCAAGTCCCTCTGTACTAGCAACTGCATACGCTCCGTGGGGGAGGGAAGGAGTAGGGTTAAGTAAGATTGGAGGCTGCTATTCGAACGACCACGCATCAAGTTTTTTGTAAGTCTAATGGCCTAATTAGGCGCCATTCTTGGCTAGATTTTCGAAATTAATGATACACTTACAAGGAAAATAGGAGCGCAAATGTCGCTTATATTTTCAAGTAATCGTCTGCATGAAAGTCCCAATAATGATTTTTTACAAACGATCAAAAAATTTAAAACTTTGTTTTCGACGTCGTCTAGCACACGGGTAACCCTAAAATACTAATGCATTATTTAGCTAGCGAAAAAAATATTTTTTCATTGATACCGTCACGGCATCCCAAAAGAAAGATAAATAGAGAAGTATAGCTGCAGCAAATGCAGAAAGAATAGAGATAAATTTTAATTTTAGTCTCTACAGTGATGCTGAGTGAATTCTGCTGTTGACACTAAATATATTGAAAGACAAACTCGTCCACGTGAATACAGGGTGTCTCAAAAAAATGTACTCACCCTTTAACCGTTGCTAACATGCTGTCTTCTTTGTGTTGCAGGTGTGAGGTTCGAACCTTTGCGAACATGATTCTTTAATCACATTTAATCATGTTCGCAAAGGTTCGAACCTCACACCTGCAACACAAAGAAGACAGCATGTTAGCAACGGTTAAAGGGTGAGTACATTTTTTTGAGACACCCTGTAGGTTCCGTTGAGTATCAAGTTGGTCATCACAAACTGGCAGCTTCACCTACAAATTCTGTCTAAAATGCCGTTACTCATCCTGAACCTGCTGCCTCTAAATCCTGAACCTGCTGTCTGTAAATCCTGACCTGGTGTCTGTAAATCCTGACCTGGTGTCTGTAAATCCTGAACCTGCTGCCTCTAAATCCTGAACCTGCTGTCTGTAAATCCTGACCCTGGTGTCTGTAAATCCTGAACCTGGTGTCTGTAAATCCTGAACCTGGTGTCTGTAAATCCTGAACCTGCTGTCTGTAAATCCTGAACCTGGTGTCAGTAAATCCTGAACCTGGTGTCAGTAAATCCTGAACCTGGTGTCAGTAAATCCTGAACCTGGTGTCTGTAAATTCTGAACCTGCTGTCAGTAAATCCTGAACCTGGTGTCAGTAAATCCTAAGCTGTAAATATTATCCAAAATTTCCGATTGTCAGAGGGAGAGAGGGGGGAACGGAGGTCATGATTGTTATAAAAATAAAAATTCAAAATAAATAACTTATCTGTATTTTTACGCTCATATCATACGTTTTACAGTAAAACATAATTTTGTTTACTTAAAATGTTTTAATAACAAGAACTTTTAATGGAGGTGGAAGGCACGTCATTACCTCTCCAGTTACGCCTGTAGCTGCTAATGAGCGGCTGAGATCGCTTTATATTTTGAGTGCAGTCAATTTACCGAATTGAAGGAGTGATGCTAAGCTTAAAGTGATTCTCATGATCAGAATTACAAGCAAGTGTATAAGTCTGAGATCCAAAAGACGAGAATCAGGATTACGCAGTTATGATGGCATATAGGAATGCACTGAGCAAATAGTGCATGTTCTCTTTGGAGCATTAGGATAGATAAGGTTGTTATTTATCTAGAAATTAAGTACCTAAATCTGAAAACGGCAAATGATAAGTAAGAATACAGTAAATCTACAGTAATGTGAAGTAATAAACTCAAATGATAGACATAGAACAGCCGTGCATAGAAAGTGAAAATATTCGTTTTGGTGACTGGAACACACAAGAAAACAAATTCAAATTGTACGTTCACTTGTTAACTTCTGAACATGCAAAGACTCTTCAGCATTAATGCAAGCACCGAACTGAATGCGACTGTGAGCGTTTCATGATAACCAGCTATGAACTTTTGCGTTACTTTATGGCGTTACTTCATACATGTGCCATCTCTTTCGCGGGCACTCTTACCTACTTTATTATTCATGGAAACAGGAGTGTTGCCTACTTAGTAATCGAGTCGTGTTGCAACTGAAGAAGAGTGTTCGTAGTACAACTGAAGAAGAGTGTTTGCAGTACAACTGAAGAAGAGGGGCTTTGTACTACAACTGAAGATGAGAGTTCGTAGTACAACTGAAGATGAGAGTTCGTAGTACAACTGAAGATGAGAGTTCGTAGTACAACTGAAGATGAGAGTTCGTAGTACAACTGAAGATGAGAGTTCGTAGTACAACTGAAGATGAGAGTTCGTAGTACAACTGAAGATGAGAGTTCGTAGTACAACTGAAGATGAGTGTTCGTAGTACAACTGAAGATGAGTGTTCGTAGTACAACTGAAGATGAGTGTTCGTAGTACAACTGAAGAAGAGTGTTCGTAGTACAACTGAAGAAGAGTGTTCGTAGTACAACTGAAGAAGAGTGTTCGTAGTACAACTGAAGAAGAGTGTTCGTAGTACAACTGAAGATGAGTGTTCGTAGTACAACTGAAGAAGAATAGCTTTTTAGTACAACTGAAGAAGAATAGCTTCTTAGTACATCAGCACAAATACGGGACTGGCAGGAGGTACATTCACTTGCAGCAGCTACGAATATTGCTGTACTTCAAGTCTACCAATAAATGATCACACAATTGTCATGGATGATTTCTGAAACTCGTGATTTTCAAACGCACAGATAATTCATCAAACTTGTGCATTTTTCAAACGGTCCCGTACAAATTGCACATGCACATTCACGCGGATCCGTATTCTTTTCCAGGACATGACGCTGAGGTGTGAAGCTCTGGAATCCTTCTCTCCTCAAGGATAGCTTTTTCCTCAAAGCACCACTGAAGGACGATCCTCTTCAGCAAATTCCTTGGGGTGCTCCGAATGCAAAATGAACCTTAAATGAACAAAGTTATTTTTTTGACAGAGTGAAATTTTTCGTAGATAATCACTGATCTCTACTTGTCGTTTGGTAATTTTACCCGATTTTTGAACGCACTATTTAAAATATTTGACAAACAGTTTCTAATATACTTCAGGAATGACAGTGGTCCATATAGGATAAACCAATAAACCAATTATTTTTAATCTTATACATCATTATACATTATCGTAAACATGCTCTTTCCGAGAACACGCAAATACTTTTCTTAATCTATCACAACGTTCTTTACTGGAACTTCTAGAACTGTAAGATGACTGCGATTATTTTCTTGAAGAGGCGGGAGATGAACTGTATTTCACAAAGCCCCCACCATGCTAAAATCATCAGAAAACTTCATTTGTGATTAAGTCGAGACTTCAATACTCAAGCTGCTACAGAAGAGATCTTCAGTAATCACCTACTTACTTTCCATGTCGTGGTTACACAATAGTTGCATTTATCGCCGTTTGCGCACTTGACTTCGAATAATAATAATAATAATAATAATAATAATACATATTGTTTTTTTGATCATAATGAAAAGAGCCATACAAATAGAAACATTTGAATCACTCATGAAGTAAAGGCAAAGTTCATGCGACTGATTAGCTGGCTATGGATGGTTTTTTATTTCACAAAATTTAGGCAAAGGAGCAGTGAGATTACAATGAACATGACACTTGTAATAATGCGAACATGAGGTGAAGGGTTCAAGTTTAAATCTCGAAAAAACCAAGCGCGTACACCGCAAATGCAGCAGTCTCTGTTCAAGACGTCGTTGAAAGATTGAAAGAAATGACAAAAAATACGGAACCATTGGGAAAACATGTAACTTGGCATATTTGAAAATGTTCATCAATGATTTTTATTAAGAAATGATGATGAAAACTAAAAATCACACATTGATTTTTCTGGGAAATGGTTTTCGCGTACATTCACCTGCAAAACAAGTGCATTTTGAAATATGCACGGCGCACTAACCCGACAGCTAGTGAAAGTAAACCAAGGTATAGAACAAGTAACAATTTTATCCTACAATTCCGTAAAAAATTGTTTGGCTGGTAAAACTTTATCACTACTTTCAGCAAATTAATGCCCGCATTTACCATGACAGCAGTCTAGCACGACTGGGAACATTCGATTTTTGAAATCACAACAAATGCAACCTAATGACACAGAACATAATGTGCAAAATTCAATTTAATTCACCGATTCTATCTATCGCTTGCAAAACCTTCATCCATGGAAAATTTACGAAATACAGGGTGTCCATAAAGTCTCTCATAAAAGTCTCATGAAGTCTCAACAGCACCTCTTTCACAAACAGTATCCTTGAAACACACAAATGCAAAATGTGATTTAACATTTGAGTGATTAAAATGGATCACTGATTGAGTGATTAAAAACTCAAAACTCAATACAACAGAATAAATTTGAATAAAATCTAATCAATTGAATTTGTCATAAATTTTTGAAATGGTAAAGACACTTTATGGACACCCTGTTTTTCGTCATCGCGTCATCGCAGTCAACTTTGCTTTCAATTTTGCACTTGTATTGGTCTTCTCCCTCTGCTTCGACCGTCTTCTGTCAACAAATTCTGCTGAAGCACCCGTTAAGCAAACTTTTATGGAGAAGCCCCACGCTGCTTGTTGTTTAATGGTAACACGGCAGGCAGACTGCATTTTTCAGACAGATT
>VCRD01002278.1:82954-93782 GCA_006783055.1 Trinorchestia longiramus | reverse complement strand
TGTGTGGGGGGTACTGGACACTGTGTGGGGTACTGGACACTGTGTGGGGTACTGGACCCTGTGTGGGGTACTGGACACTGTGTGGGGTACTGGACACAGTGTGGGGTACTGGACACTGTGTGGGGTACTGGTACGTATGACCGTACTTATGAGGGAAGTACATACGCGTGAGTATAAGCCCACTAAAGGTACACATGTGTACTCCACATGCTTACTTCAGGTATAGTAATACGAGCACAAACATGATCTACTAAATTTGTATGCGTGCTGAAAATGGCTCCACAGTCTTCATATGCACGATTACATTGTATAATGATCAGCGAAAAACCCCTTTATACAGCTATAAAAATATTCTTTTAAGCAACGCTTTAGTTCAAGAGACAAAGGACGTTTTCAGAAATAGTGCATGAAGAAGTCCAACTAACGGAAAAGGAATAGAAAAAAGTTTTAAACTGTACGTAACGCAAAATCGTCAGTCGTTTACATAAAATAACTTATTTTCAGTCGTAAAATCTTCTTATACAAATCCTATTGAGCTTAAAACATAAAATATTCCGGTAAAGATAGCTCCAGCGCTGAACTCAGCAACGGATATTAATAACTGAACTGAATTCATGCATTTTATTTTTCTTGCTGAGCAGCGAATGTTGCTGTTGCGTGGTAACTTGGATACCAGAGCTGGACTGGAGATTGCGAGCGCTTTGACGAGTAGGAAAAACCTAACGCTAGCCAAATGTTAGAATATTTTCTTTCGTGCATCTTATCGTATCAAGGAAAAGGGCAGAAATATCTTAGAAGAGCTTCATGGCTAAACAGCATTAGAATGATTATTTTTAGTAAATCATTGTGGAAAATGAGATCGCATGGAAAACTTAACTTCACCATGGGAGACCACGTCATTCTTTTCTCTCCGATGCTTGAAAGAATAAAGCAGAATTGAACGGCAGCAACGAGGAAGGATGTGATGTTCCAAGCAAGAGCACTCGGAAAGCTGCTGTGCAGGCTATCTCTTTTTCTGCTCTTTGGAGTGGCGGCAGAAATGAGAGGGCTTCTCTCTACAGACTTGGTCGCTCGCCCACACACTACACCGCTCTCTATGCTGCAAAGCATTCTAGTCATCCCTTAATGCTGCTACTGACATGCTTCAGGGCGCGCCGACATCACTATTTAAACGCCAGCATGACCGACATCACAAAGAGCTGAATGCTAGAGAGGCACCACAGCATGAACAAAGGGAAAACTATCTACACAATCACGGTCTCGCTCATTTTTCACCGTCCGTCAAATAGAAAGATCTATGATACATAGCCTAATCGAAGGCCTATGCTTAGTATTAGCATTTGGAAATCAGTAAACGTTATAATTTTACGACTGAAGGGGTGGAATGTTCCTATGTATTGTGTATTATATTTAAGATCTGAATACAGGAATGAAAGATGAACTGGTCGAGACTATCGTAATAGTTATGAAAGTAGACACAGCCGCATGATAGAGAGTTGTATGGTGAAGATGTGGAGCGTTGAGAATAGCCTTATTCAAGAATCAAAATTACGGTAACTTGCGAGAGAGCAAATGGTCCAAAGTGGATGCAGGACAAACAGCTAGTAAATGACCCATTAAAAGGTCGTGAGTGAAGGAGAATAAATTAGTCGAGAGAGTAGGGCATTTCGCATTAGTTTCTCTTGAAAACTAAAGTAAAACTGTAAAATTGGAAAATTGAAGGGATTGAAAGTAATAACTCAAACTAGGATAAGAATGCAAAGTAGACTTTTACACTGAGTGCACAGTACAGGAGCTCAATTTTAAAAAGTGGTTTGCTTTCTGTACCACTAAGCATTAAACATGACTTGTTCGGAGGTTTGAAATGTGTACCATCAAACCTGAAAAAGTTAATGAAGTACTTGCAGCCGTTTCTTGGATCCTTACTGTTGGGGATTATACGGTAACTCACTACTGTACATTAATAAGTCACAAACCGTTCTGGTGTTTCTTGCTCAGAATAAATTCGAGTACGTGATTAACCTTGTAACGACGGATAAAAATAATCAGCATCGGAGAATAGGTATGGCTATTAGGCCCAGTCACTTTTCAATTATTTTATGACTTCAATGATCTTATTGAATTATGACTTTTATTAAAGTCATAGAGTTTTCGTCTCTAATAATTATTTAAAAACAATTTATGGGCTTGTTAATTTTGACATTGGGCCTTTCAGGCCCACTTCGTCGTTCCAGGGTTAAAAGCCTGCTACAGCAGCATGCGTTACTTGGCTTGGTGTACGATCAAGTGAATTGTGAAGTGCTCTCGCTACGACCCAGCAAAAAGGTGCGATGGCCTATTTGGGCACAGCTGCTCAGAGTCACATCCAAGCTCCAAGAAGTGGGCAGAGTTTGCAGTTCGGATGTACATCCAAGCTCTAAAGAAGTAGTCAGAGTTTGCAGCTAGGATATACATCCAAGCTCTAAAGAAATAGACATAGCTTGCGGCTCGGATTTACATCCGCGCTCGAAGAAGTGGGCAGAGTTTGCAGCTCGGAGCACATCTAAGCTCTAAAGAACTACATATAGTTTGCAGCTCGGATATACTCGTACATCCACGCTCTAAGAAGTGGGCTGCGTTAGCAGCTCAGATATACATCCACACTCTAAGAAGTACACAGAGTTTGCGCCCTGGAAGCACATCCAAGCTCCAAGAAATAGACAGAGTTCCTCCAGCTGCAGCTGATGGGCAATTAAAATGAGTCTGCGACATATCTAGCCCCACTCAGCGTTTAATTATCTCTTCCCTGTGTGAAGCGTTACGAGTTTATCACCATGGAGGTTAGGCACGTAATTTGATATTGTATTTTACATAAAAGCCGCTGTTACGCGCTTTCTGATGCAACAAAACCTGGAGAAAATCCAAAACAGCTGGAATGAAGACAAATACGAGCAATTTCAATGAATTTTAAATTCATTCACTAACCTATACACTAACACAGTTGCCAAGCGTTGAACAATCATCTTTACACACAGGTATTCACAGACGTCGATAAAATAACAACAATAGTCGATAAAATAAATGATCTAGGAATATAATATAGAACACTGAAACTTTCGATATGGGACTTGGGTAGCAAACCAAGAATGGACCAAACGGCTCGTTCCTGTTGCCATAGTCTATTCGAAAACCAAGTTACAACATATCCATAGTTCTAAGTTAGGTCTACTAAGATCAATGACCACAATTTAGGAAGCCTCGTTCTTTCACAAAAAAATATCCCAAATAACATGAAATACCGTCGGTTGCTTCTTACAGTTTACAACTTACGATGATGGTACTTCTGATTATTGCTAAGCTGGTAAATACCAGACATAAGCGCTAACCTGAAATAAATGACACCAGGCCACAACGCACAACTCAGTTTACTTTACGTTAACCCTTGTGTGGTGTTCATATTGTTGTTACTTGACCAGTGTTTGTGAGTCTGATGGACCTCTGGCATTTTGTGTTTTTTAATGCCCCACAATCAAACATTTTTATGTTAAAATACACAACAGATGTCCACTTCATCCCAATTACAAGCAATATAAACGGTAAAAATATTAACATGGAAAATGAAATCGGATCCCACAGACCTGAACACCACACAAGGGTTGAAGGTTCTTGAGACAAAAGTGAAATCCATCAGTAGAAAATTACCTTGCTTTTTCCTTCAGACCATCCCCACTGCAGACTTACGTTCAAAGCCTCATTACCATGAGATCCTCTTTAATATTTTAAGGGTCTAATTCCTCTTACACTAGTCTGCTGGAATCTGAACAAGGTGCACCGTTTTACCCATGGGATTGCTCTTTATTGTCACTGCTATAAATAGTTTTGGATTTGGACTCCTCAACTAATTATTCACTGTGGGGCCCATACATGTCGAACAACAAACCACCAAAGGACCTCGGCCTTCTCTCTGTTTGAACGTGCGAACGGAGGTGACAGGGACACGTTATCGATAAGCTATAATCATTTAAGGCACTTACCAAGTGATGGATGAACCGGTGGCAGCTCCGTCTGTTGGAGAAATTTCGCACTTGGATTGCAGGCAGTGCCGCCGCTCCGCGTCCGTTTGTTCTACGATGGTCCGCATAAAACTAAAGCAAGATTACTACGCTCAGTGGAAACACAAAGGAAGGCATTCATTAGGTCCCAGTTTTCTCTCAGAATCATATACGTGCATTCTATTGCGACAGAATCATGCCCGTGTCTTCTGAGTGTTTCTAAGTATGTGCGTCGCAATCACTTCACAGGATTATGTTGGAACAACAGAGTTTTGATTCCCTACACTTGTTCTTCTTTCTTCAAGAGCCGCAGGAAAGTCGCGTACTCTTTGTCGAATTTATCGATAATGATTAAATATTTTCCAAATCCCATTACATCACGAGTGGCCGCTAGGCTTCCATGCTGCTCATTATTAACAAGGGAGCTGAAACGCAAAATCAATTTTTAACTTAGAGTAAATATTAAAAACTATTTCAAGTGATAGTCATTCATGAGGCCTAGGTCAATATACATATCATCTGAACCACGGTAATTTTAGCTTCAGAAAGGAATGACACCAGATAAAGTCTTGTCTTGTAAGACCATTATAAAAATAAACTAGAGTTTAGTTGAATAACTCATGACCTGGTTCGCTTTTTTTTCTTGAAGAGAAAAGTACGAATGAAAAGAACAAGTTTTCTAAACGAGGAATTGATTACTAAAGCTAATCAAAACTTTTAAGCCCATTGATGCCCCCACACGAGTCTTACTGATGAGCTTACAATGTATTGGAATTGAATTGTCCAGTTAACTAGGATGTAATTCTATTATGGAGCTAATGATTTGAAAAGGTATTGATAAATCGTTATGTCACCACGCAGTGCCCACAGATGGACGCAGTTCGTCCACCAAATTAAGAAGTTCATGATAAAAGCGTGTCTGTTCCTTGGCAAGGAGCGCTTCGCAGTTCCAAAAGTGAGGCGACCAGCCAGTCACTACAAACAAGAGAGCTCTTCATGGTAATTAAATAATCCGGATTCACAGTTTAGTTCCGCACCTTCACTTCCCGGCAGCTGAACACCTTCTGTCCGCCTCTCCGCGACGGAGTAGTCAGCCTGCTCTCCCGGCTCAGCCTTCAGCAGTCACCGAAACCACCATCGACCTCATAGCATAGCCACAAATAGCGCTTAGAATTATTCTCTCTTAAACTCAACAGTAGGTAACAATATGTGTGAAGGGTTATTAGTCACAACTTTTTATGATTTCTCAGCACACAGAATGACAACCAAGACTATTTCCAGCATAATTAAAGGTCGTTTGAGTAGGTACAAACTTACTTGAATGTTTTGGTACTAGGTGGCGCTTTCAAGCTTTCTCTTTAGAAACTTTAGTTCGGATAGTCTTAAGAGTTGATACAGTCTTTGGATTGACCGTCATCACCTCCTGCAAGTCGCAAGGTCCAAAGGTTTCAGCATTTCTGTTTTCCTTTTCGCCCAGTAGTTAGGACGGTTGCCTTGTAATCGTACAGACGTGCAAAAGAGGAATGTTTGTTGGAGTGAGGCTGTGGTTGGTTGAACTTCACTGTAAGACACTGAGGCGGTAGAAGTTACAACAAACAAATTATGTTGAAAAAACGTGACTTCCGATGCTCAAGCAATGTAAAATTCCTCATTTCTTAATTTTTTCAAAATGTAAGACGTCAGTTTTCCCATAGGTTTGGAAGTCACCTGCAGCTTGTTAAAGTTTTTTCGTATTGCTGGTGAGTTCATCCACGATGACTCACCAGCCACTACTTTTAAAAAGAAATAATTAAAAATTTCGTTTAGTTCACCAGGTTAACTAATGTAAGATAATCACGGAACGATAAAATACCATCCTTTCTTTAGTGCTGTATTGTATCGAAATTCCTTTTTTCCCTTAATAATCTTGATGATGGATTATTCGCTTTCAAAGCTACCCGGGATAAATTTTAGGTGAATTCTAAACTTCAATCTCACGATCACTCCTCAGACATCTGGTAGAAACGGCACAAAGAGCTGACATTAAATATCTTTGTTGTTTATGCTGTCTGTGATCCAAGCTAGCATTGAAATCCATTGTCAGTCGTTGTTACCCTCATCGAAATATGTCGACAAACGAAGCTGAAAAGCCCCGAGGATATCGAGCATATCTTCATAAGTCAGCGATAGTGATGTCCTAATTCTGAAATATGCAGTTCGATCAAATAAATGAGCAATCCCTTCCTGTGACATTCAACTGAATTCAATTGAAGATTTGTGGTACATCCGAAGGACTTCGTACCCTGCAAAGGGTAGGTAACGTCATGTTTTTTTTCTAAGAGGCATAGGTCCATACAGCCTTCACTATTAAGTGCCAATAGAAGTGAAATTTGTTAACGGTATTAAAATATCCTGAACTACTTACCGCAGATTTGACAGTGTTATACCATCTATTGTTGTTCAATTCAAATTGAGCCCTTCCTTCCAGGGATGTAACCAACGTGCCATGTCGTCTGTTAAACAATTTCTCTCATCGTCAGTTGCAGTAAGAGATCATTATTGATCCAAGCGCTGTACACCAGACAGCAGAGATTCTAAATACCTCAAATTTTATGCGAATTGATCAAGCGTCTTCGGATTCCATTGGCACATACAAAATTAATTCTAAATTACAGCTGGAACTCCTGTTTGTTCATGGAACGCTTGCAATGCTACAATAGTTGAGATGCATTCATCAATTTAGATTGAGATGAGAGAACTTTATCAAATGATGATAAAAATGAACAATATCTTTATTGCTTTATTCAATCAATCAAAAAAACAACTAGCAGTCACACGACCAATTGAGTTCCTTACGTTAAGAGATGTACAAATGGAACATCAGGCTGTTTAAGATTCGTAAACTTCGATTTACGAATCAAATATTATTATACTTAGGATTTACCACAGTTTACTCTCTATCGTAGAGATCATCGCTTTGACACTAAATATAATTTAAATGTCTGAAGTGCACAGCTTTAGCGCCTCGGTTAGTCCAGCCCGATACAACTGGCGTCAGCAACTAGAAATAAAAAAGTAAATTGAAAAGAAAAAGAACAAAAAGACACATGCGAGTGGTCGACATACAGACCTCTTTGAACAGGTAAAAGTGGAAACAGAATGACAAAAAACGACGTAACTTTTAGACACATACTAGACTCCCTCAACGGGGATGGCTGCTTTTATGATAGACGGACAGTAAACTGAAGCAAACAGACATAATCTGCAGACAACATAAGTGAAGCTTAGGAATTCTACGATTTGACAAGTAGCAGTGAGCTCTTCAGCATTATTATTACCGTTATATTTCTAGTTTAACCACCGCAGAGCTCTCCAGTACTCAGAAAAACACGCACCTCTTCAGCAAATCCGCTGGCAGGTCGCAAATGAAATGTAGAGCGTAAGATTAATTCGTAGGACAGAATTTTGAACGGTGTGGCTCTTTACTTGATGCAAAATTTCATGTCAAGGATTCGTTTATATTAGAATTGAAATAATCATACATTTTATGCGACGAATTCTCATAATTAAAAGCTACTAACAGAGCGTTGAAAAATAGTAAATTGAGAAAGTCTAACAATACGAAATCAACAACATTCACGATGGTTTTATTCAGTATTAACGCTTACGACGTAAACAATGTTAGTTACAAGGTAATATCCTGTACTCTGTGCATGCTGCTAGACAGGTACGAGGCAGTAGACTTCGAGGTAGTTCTTAGAAGTAGTATGTGCGAGAGAACATCGAGCAGAGCAGCTCAACTTAATAATAATGAGACCAGAATCATACGCAGCAAACCAGAGTGAACTTGGTCGTATTTCAATTAAAATGAAGAATGCTGCAATGCATAAAATATAAAGGCAGTCAAAAATTGTGTCGTGAACCACCTTGGCCTCTGAAACCACCATGCATATGCTAATATTATTTCCGACCCCTACAAAAGTTTGAAGTTTCCACAATACGTCAGTGCTTATAACATCGTAACCGGACTTCAAAACTGCGCAGTAATGCCCAACAGTGATATTAACCACGAGATCACAACACAAGTTTATAGGAACACACAGTACATGTTATGCAACGTGTTTTCTTTACAAAAACTCGCTTGCGAGAAAAATTCCCAGACTGTATCCTCGCAGAAAGCAGTAGATATGAAAAGGCTCTTCTATACCATGAGTTGTATACTATACTCTTCAGCAATGACTGCTAACTCTCACATGTTCGGCTTAAACTATTAGGATACACACGTTTTATAGCTATTATTCTCTCCAAACACAATTTTTACGTTTTCGGTTCTTTGGAAATATGTTCTCCAGAAGTTTTTTTTACACATTAATGATATAACACAGCGTTTTAATTCAATTAGACACATGATTCGAAAATGAAAACTTTATATCGTAAATTACATAAAAAAATGTCAGTGTACGATTGTTAATACTGGCTGAACTTGGCAGTGAAAGTTGACTTTCTACTTAACACACAACACTCAACGTTCCAGCACCAAAATTAATTTCAATTTCGTTGTAAAGACCGTCGAATCTCTCACAGGAAAAATTAATACGATAAGAAGCAATTTTGCTCAGACTGGAGTTTGTTAGAATGATACGCCGGACAACTAACAAGAAAGAAATGCAAAAAAACGAGACATAGCGAGCCTTCACACCAACCCAAAACTGTTCTTTATAACCAAATGCTGCTAGCTCAGTTGAAGGCAGCTCAAGAGGAATAAACGTTCTACCTCCTAGCAACACAAACAACAGAAAATATTAGAAACTCCTCCACTATGGAGCTCAAAACTCCTAGCAATCCTTAAGAAACAATAATCCTCTTGCTGCACAGAGTTGGACTGCCCTATCATCGTACTTGGAGGTTTACACCAGAGACCTTAACAAATGCTGGAAGTTAATGATCACTATAAAAAGAAAGTAATTCACACTTAACCACCGATTTAGTGCACAAAATCTAAATAAGAAATGGCAGTCACTTAGCATCAGGCAAGTGAACAGTTGCCACTCGGACTAGATATTGTTGGCTTGCCGACTACCGGACGTGAGCATTGCATTGGTAACCTTAAATTAACGAACGCACTACCAATAAAACAAACTACAATAGAGGATAAAAACTCGTCACGGAACTACATCTTTCAATGGAATGTAAAAACTAAGCAGCACGTACTTCGACACAAATTGCAGAATTCTTGGGTCACTAATACCATAATTAGTTCCAAAAAGAACTAAAAAGAGAGTTCAAAATAATGGCATCTCAACGTTTCAGCTTTCGCACATTCATGATGTTTAGAGCAATAAACAGCACGCTGTTATTGTTGTTGCCGTTCCCCAGCCTCCGTCAGTTCAGGGAGCCAGCATCGCGCAAGAAGCACGCCACCGTCACGGGGTCCTCCCAAAGTTGTGTTATGGTGTGTATGTTGTGTTGTCGCCTCTGCACAGCCAGATTCCGGCAGTGCAGCAACACATGTTTGGTGTCATGTGGAGAAACTTGACAGAGGGGACATATGTTCGGGGTTGCGGGGTCCAGTCTGTGTTTGTACGACTGCAGGGATGGGTGGTGTCTGCATCTAAATCTGGAAAGGCAGACTCTATCTGTTCTGTTTAGTGCTTTTTCAGTCTGGTTTATTGCAAGAGGAGGGCATCCTAGAATGGAATTTGGTTCCAGTTGTTGGAGTGCACTGTGTGTGAATGTAGTATGTGTTTTAGAATGTTATGATTTCCCTCTCGTCCCGCGTTCACAGGTGGCATGGGAGGGAGAGAGTGAAGGAGGTCTGTGAAATATCTGTGCGGCGTGATTGCGACTGCTCTGTGTGTGGGAGCGTGATACAACATGTAATGACAGGGACTGTATGGGTTGTTAAAGGCAGAGGCTAGGAATTGTGTTCCTCTCATGTCTAGGTGTTGTTGGATGGTGAGTACCTGCGTTTCTGCATGCACGTGCGCTGTGGGTGAGGTTCTTGTGGAGCCTGTGATGATCCGTAGAGTTTTGTTTTGGATTGTTAGAAGTTTGTTTGATTTTGGTTTGGATGCTATGGGCGCCCAAGACTTTTTTTCCTTTAAACAGCACGTAAAGTATCATACTTACAAAGTGAAGACATAAGTCATGCATGGACACACAAAACCAGGCATACATGTACACAGATGTTCAACATATGAAGAACGCGTAATGTGCTATACATAGATGCTAGCGTATTTCTTTATAGGTTTTTAACACACGATAATACATGTATGTACAGCACTTGATGAAAACATTGACGTTGATTGCATGAGATATCCGTAAATGGGCAGCACATGATATACGTAAAACGCGCCACACATACAGGTACAGTTCATGTAAAATCCATGTTTACATATGGATGAAGGTACTGTACGATGGATACCTATCTAAAATACAAGTTCAGCATTTTACGCATACACACGAATGATATTGGAAAGTTCTTTGACAAGACTTAACCAAAGTTCACTTAATCCGCAAACAAACAATCCGTACAAGTTTCATAATCTCCTTAAAAATCACGCAGCGTATAACACACCAGCATGCAGAAAACATCGCTGGATTTCCTGTATCAGCAGGCAATCGCAGCATTTTATTTGAATACAGGGTGTCTCAAAAAAATGTACTCACCCTTTAACCGTTGCTAACATGCTGTCTTCTTTGTGTTGCAGGTGTGAGGTTCGAACCTTTGCGAACATGATTCATTAATCACATTTAATCATGTTCGCAAAGGTTCGAACCTCACACCTGCAACACAAAGAAGACAGCATGTTAGCAAC
>VCRD01002278.1:12229-72953 GCA_006783055.1 Trinorchestia longiramus | reverse complement strand
CAAATATACAGACATAACTGGTACAGACACAGGCTACCATCTAGTTAGACACTGCCTTGATTCGTGCAAAAAACTAGACAACCAATACCTTGATTCCCTACACTTTTCTTTCCTTTGAACAGCCGTGAGGTACCGAGTTTTCATAGCTTGTATTTTCCAGCATGTAAGATCGTTGTTATCTTTAGAAATAAAGGCGGTCTTTCCTGTAGGCTTATCAAAAGTCACACCCACTGCTCGTGACCTCCCGAGCATGACTTCTGTAATCACAACTGACTAATAGTGAGCGGATAGCTCCATACTGCAACCCAGCACCTATTATTGGATGAAAGGATCAATTCTTGACAAAAAGATGAACGATTCTTGACCAAAAAGAATAATTATTGATAAAAAAGATGATTCTCGACAGAAGAGATGATTCTCGACAGAAGAGATGATTCTCGACAGAAGAGATGATTCTCGACAGAAGAGATGATTCTCGACAGAAGAGATGATTCTCGACAGAAGAGATGATTCTCGACAGAAGAGATGATTCTCGACAGAAGAAATGATTCTCGACAGAAGAAATGATTCTCGACAGAAGAAATGATTCTCAACAGAAGAAATGATTCTCGACAAAAGAACTGATTCTCGACAGAAGAACTGATTCTCGACAGAAGAACTGATTCTCGACAGAAGAACTGATTCTTGAAAGAAAGAAATAACCAGATGTACAGTACACTCTACAGCAGACAACTCACCCTGACTTGGTAAGGTTTATTGGAGTAGTCAACAGGCTGGCAGAACCAGCTGTAGCCCAAATGGTATGAAACCACAGCCAGCTGAACACAAAAGAGAATAGTGAGGGAACAAATCGTAGCATAATTCCTAGTGAGAATATGTGTATATTTTAGGTCAAAAGTTTGCACCCATGGAATGAATAAGAAAATACATTTATATATAAATAAGCAAAGTTTACAGACATATATTTGCTTATATTTGAAGATTTTTCATAAACTACAAGACAATCCAGTGAGCAAACAAATTAGTAAATAAGAAATGAACCAAAATTCAAGAAAATTATATTTTAGCTCAACAAAAAACTATTACATTTCTGAACTTACAAAAATACTTGGGCATCAATACAGTACATTTGGTAATACATTGGGTAGTCATGTTTAAAGCTTGGTAGTACATTTTCTAAAATCGAGTTCTTGTGCTACTCAAAATTTGTATTACCATCATAAATGCAAGGGAATATCCCTGTGAATCTACAAACTTTTGAGCATGTTACACATTTCTTTCAATCAAAAGTATGAGCCTGAAAGGGTTAATCTGAAACTGGCATCCATGTGTGATCCATCACTGTGTACAAAGGCATGTGTCAACACCAGTCAAGGTGTAGACAAGATACACTGAGTCCATCTTAACATCAGTGCTCACCTCAACTCCGATGTAAAGGTTGAGCATCATCACGGCCAGGTTGTAGATGACCAAGAAACGTCTGAACTCAAAAGGCTTCCTGTCCTGCATAAGCACAGGTCCCTGCTTCACCATGATCAAGTAGGACCCAGCAAGAACCAGGGTTGGGACAGGAGATGCCATCAGGGGCCAGTCAGCAACTCGTGTGTCTTCAAAAGAAAGGCAATTAAAATTCTTGAAAAGCTCTAGAAGGAAGTTTAACAAAATTCTGAAAAAGCTCCAGGAGAAAGGCAATCCAAGAGAAAAATAAGCTTCCAAGGGAAAGAAACCAATGTTCTTGAGAAGCTCCAGAAAAAGGTAATCAAAATTTTTTAAACAAATTGAATGGCAGATATTGAATGGCTCTGAGTGTTATCAAGGGTGCCTATGCTGACAAGTAAAATAATGAATGATGTATTGAATATGTATCAAAAATGCTGTTGTGTATTTTCAGATAAAATAGTGTACTTGTGAGTGACTAGCAAATGGAGTATAATCCTGGAATAGACACCTCATACACTGTCATAACTAATGACATTTACTAGAAACATCAGTATGCTATGAATAAAATTACAAGTTCTCATGAATGCAGTAGGCCAAGATTAAAATATCAAAATATAAATTGAATGTTTTTAAAATTTTATGTATTATTATCAATTGGCATTGATGTTTAAAAACTAGTTAGAGGTGAGACAAAGCATTAGTTTAATTTTTCAAATAACCAAAAACTTTCTTAAAAATGCCAAATGTTCAAAAGAACTAGATTTTCCATCACTTTAATGGTTTAAACTTTACCTAAAAACCAACTATCAAATATATAATAATATATATCAAATACATGCACATGCACTTTGAAACTCCAGTAATGAGGAAAAATAAAAATTTACAATTTAAAAACATGAATCTTTGCTTTTGAGAATCATAATTAATTGATAAGCTTCATTATACTCAAGTTTGTGTGCTAATAAGCATAAGATATTTATATTACACATAAATAAGTAAAGATGTTCACCTTTCAACCATAAGAACAAATCTTTATTTCAAAGATCATTAGTCTACAATAAACAATACCTGCATGGCTCATGGACCAATTGTATTGCTCCTGTGCCATTGCCCAGGCCTGTTGGACTGCTGTAGCTGCCATCACCTGCAGGTAAAACAAATTAAAATTTTGCATGAGGTAGCCTTAACCAGTACATATATTCTGATAACCATTTATTTTAGACTATTATTTACTCAGACATGTTACCATCTTCATAAATTTTACCTTGCTATTGGCTAAAACTTATTAAATTTACTATTGATTACATACAATAAAGTGCACTCATACAGAGAAATAAATGCTCATGGTACTCATTTCTCTGTATAAACACATGTTGTTGTTGCTAGTTTCCATTGCCCAGGCACTGGTTTCTAATGTAATTGTACCAGTTCAAAAAAGAGAAGTTTAAAATAATGGATTCAAAGATTATTATGACAACTATTATTTAGTGTTACTTGGCATTAACTCAAAAACAAATAATAAATAGTTGAATATTTTTACCAAATACACGTATTCATATCTTCTAAATAAAAAATTAATGAATCAAGGAATATTGAAATGCTCAGGACTAAACCATACCGGTACAACATAATCTCACAACCTATCTATGCTATTACAAACTATTTGAAATTACCAAACAATTGAAAAATATTTACTCCATATATTTATCCTGCAGTCATGACTTTGACTTACGTTCCAGTAATTTCTTCTGTTTTCTTATTGATTAGTTGCAGTAAACTTCATCCCTGACTCGCCCTATCGTATAGCAGACGCTTTGCAACAGGAGTGCCAATCTACTTAAATGCCGGTATGAGAAATGGAGATTTGAAATTTTGACCACTTAGCGGAAAATGATAGTTGTTTGAAAAGTATTGATAGATATTAATCGGAACTTAATGATGTGTGTTATTGAAGTTTTGTAAAGTAGTTTTCATCAGATAATTTAAATTACTGTTCGATCTCACAGCAATATGACAGTAGATAATATGTTTTGAATATCTTTGTATTGAATATCTTTCCTTCTTTAGCGATCGATACTGTAGAGAACTCTATTAAATTTACAGATTCGAATGAAATTTTATATTTTATTGTTATTTAGTTTACGTATTCAAACATCAGATTGCAAGTCGCTTTCGCTATCCCTGTAGGAAACATAAGGTAGATCGTCCGGGTCAGTATAAAAGGGAAGTAAACAAAGACCAGCTGTGCAAAGGGCCTCCGCAGGTGCATCCCCGAAGCCTACTAATAGAGGTTGGTTCTTGATACTTTTACTCATGAAAATATTGAATTTAATTGAAGCTCTCCCCCCAAAAAATAATATCTCTGTACTTATCATTCAAAGTGATGGTTGCCATCTTTAGTTCGGCTAACTTAATATATGATTATTCAGCGTTACGAGGAAGACGGGTCCAGGGAACAAAGTAAATCAAACTACGGACTTCTATCGTTCTTCATCACTTCTATTAAATAAACGAAACAGAGTAAACCCTGTTTTATACATATATGACTTTGAGCTTTCAATACATAACAACTGGGCCGTGTGTAAGCAATGGTTTAGTCATTTCAGTTGTTAATCATCGCATTGAAATCAAATCAGAACGTGTGGATGACGTGTCCTGTGGTCCATCACTAGATTAACATCGGCATCTGACGTTGAACATTTGTTAAATTATTGTATTGAAACTTATTTGAAAGGAACTTACTACCGTCAGTGAGTGTCACCATAAGAAAATATTTCAATGATTTAAATACCTCTTTTGAAGAAAATGACTTGCAGTTCTTGGTAAGATTTATTGTAACATACAGTATATCAGTTTGGGCCTTGACAATGTTTTTGGAATTGCCCCAAAATGTGTCATATTATGTTTTCAACTTTTAATTTCTTAAATCTAAATTAGTTTTATAATTGTTTGTTTAACTAATAGTAGATTAAAGTAAATTATAATTAAAAATGGGCCCACACATTTTTATATATTCATATTTCAGATCTAAATACATGCACACACATACATAAATGATTTTTCTTCACACAGGTAAATGTCGAACCACTTTAGCAAGTGGTCTAGTATAATGTAGATGTTTTGTTGTGAACTATTCAAATAAAACAATTGGTTACTGAGTTTATGGTAAATATTACTATGTAAAATGTGCACAAGTAATGTTTATGAACTTTTTTGGGCATTCTTGTAGATTTATAAAATTCTTACAGTAGCAATGCTATTTACACTGTTTTTTTAATACTGAATTTTAAGTTGGTCCTAACTGTAGGTTGCAATTTAATAAACATGTAAAATATGCATAAATTACTAATTTTAGTGTATACATCCCTCAGCTTGTGTATTAGTCACCTGTAATAGTACTGTTAATTAGGATTTTGTACTGCTTAGTTAAACAATTTAATTGCAACAACTTTGCTTCTATCACAACTGATGTGCACTTAAAATATGATTTTTGAAGCCTTATTACTAACTAATATTCTTGGGTAATATATTTTTTGTCAGCAATATTATGCACCACATTGACCAGGTTGAAGTTAATAGTCAAATGCTGGTAAGATACTCTTCTAGCAAGGATTTGTGTATCCTACCTACTACCATCATCTATTGAAGAACAGCTTTGTACAGTAAAACTTTTTTTTAACCAGCACCCTTGGGACTTTGTAGTTGCTGGTTAATATCACCCAAGTAACCACAAACAATTCATAGACATGCTAGACATAAAGGGAAAACAATATCAATTGCTTAAAGTAGTTAAAGAAGAAAAAATAAAATTAATAAATGTATAAAGCTTGGCCAATGAGGGCTGGTTTAACACGTTAACCGCCATGCCTGATATCAGAGATTTGTCACTACCGCCACAGCTTTACCATTTTGCGACTTTATCATTTAACCTTCCGTAAATATTTTAAATTAATTTTTGAAAATAGTTATTAAAAATTTGGAAATGTACCACCGGTGGTACATGCGGCGGTAAGTGAAACCCTCAAATGTACCACCGGTGGTACATGTGGCGGTTAACGTGTTAAAGGAATTCTAGTGTATTGTGACTTGTTCTCAATTACAGCCAATTTGCAATTATTACTTGTTCATCCAGTGTGTTGAACTTTAGAATTTCACAATTTTTGTTTATGTTCAAGACTAAATTATCGTGCAATAACTAGTTGAGATCTTACTTTCTATTGTTACACTGTCAGGTTAGATTTTTTCCATTTTATATTTTGTACCATTAGTTTGCTTTATCTAGCTTTTCAAGGTCTTGGTACACATGTATCTCTTTTTCAAATTTTGGAATTTTGGAATTTTTAGTACTTACTGGGTTTGATAAACAGACTAAATCTTTTAATGGTGTTTAAAGTGAAAGATTATTCATGCTTTTATATCACAATTGTTAGAAAAAACTTTCTTTGTGTCATCAGAAATGTGGAAAAATTGTTTTAAAATTTGGTTGCTTGCAGAAAGATGGGTGATGACCTAGAAAACTGGGCGTGTGCTGAGCTGGACAGTCTGGGTCTTCCTGATGGGTCGACTATCATCCAGTACCTCAAGCCACTCGAAGATCCAGTCGAGGTTGAGAATTTTTTGACTTCAATGCTGGACATAACTGAGGAAAAACACTGCCAATTCATCCAAGAGTTTTTGAATCGACAGGAAGCAGCCAAAATAGATTCTAGATTCTACAGAAAAGGTGATTTAGAGGAGAGTAAGCCTAAAAGTTTGCCAAATCAAAGCAAAAAGAAAAACAAGGACAAAAATAATGGGCATGGAAATAATAACCATGGCAACAACAAAAAAAGCAAAAATGGAAATGAGAAGGAGAATCAGCCTGAGAAGAGCAAAGATACTAAATTAAAAGAAGGTTCACCCACTCCAGCAGCAGCTGCCACTGCACGTGCTTCGGGTGGTGGAGGAGGCAACAAAAAGAAAACTAAATATGTTAACCTGTATGCTGATGATCAGGAAGTTGTTATGCTGAGTGGCCGTCATGCGTGCGATTGCTTGGCTAGCAAGCACAAGCTCATCAATAATTGCCTTTTTTGTGGTCGAATTGTTTGCGAGCAAGAAGGTGCTGGGCCGTGTCTGTTCTGCGGCAAAATGGTGCAGACCAAAGCAGACAGAGCTGCTAATGGCTATTCAGTTCCTGTTGCTGAAAAACTTCTACCTTCTGACAAGAAGAGTAAGTCTAAAGTGACTGTTAAGGATATTGCTGCTGATATACAAAAAGCTGTTGAGCACAAGAATAAGCTTTTGGAATTTGACCGTACCAGCGAAAAACGTACCAAAGTGTACGACGATGAGTGCGATTACTTTGACAGCAGTTCACGCTGGCATAGCAAGGCAAATCGGGAAAAATTGCAGGTTCTTGAAAATGAAATGGTTGCTAAGAAATATGATCGTTCAGAGAACAAAATGTCCATAGATTTACTAGGACGTAAAATAGTCACTGATGAGGCATCCAGTCCTGGAGTTTATGGTTTGGACGATCCCGTTTTGAAAGCCATTCTAGAAGAAACTTCTGATGACATTTTTACTGCTGGTGAGCGTTGTTCAGATGCAGTGATCCCTGTAGAACTCCCTCGCCCTGTCTATACAGGGTCAGAGAAAGATTCGCAAAGCAAAAGAGAAAGACAAATGAGGTCAGCTTTGACCCAGGTTAACAAAATGGACCGTCTGCAGGACAGCGAGTTACAAGAGATGAGTGATCAAGGCAAGTGTCTGTCTATGCATCAGCCGTGGGCGTCTCTCCTTATTGCGGGAATAAAGAAACACGAAGGACGTTCCTGGTACTCGGCTCATCGAGGTAGACTCTGGATTGCATCGACTGCCAAAACGCCCACGATGAAAGATATCGAGTCCCTTGAGAGCTTTTATAGTATGCGCGAAGATGAGGAATTGGTGTTTCCTATGCACTACCCTCCAGGATGTCTGCTCGGCTGTGTGGATGTGGAAGATGTTTTGGCTCAAGAAGAATACCAGCTGAAATATCCAGACGGTGAAAGCGACAGTCCCTATGTATTCATATGTAAAAATCCACAGGAAATGATTTTCAAATTTGCAATGAAAGGTCAGCATAAAGTATATAACTTAGATCCCAAAGTGCATCAGGCTGCTAGAAAAGCTTTGAAGTAATGAGGGTCACATGAAAATTTGAGTAGTCAACGAAAATTATTAAACCTCTGTTAGTACCTCATTCTGCCTTAACGTTGACGCAGGTCTACGCATGTGACAGAATTTTCTTGCCATAAGCAACTGAAATGTGTGGTACATGCAGAGCCTATTCTTTTTCCAGTTTTATTTACCATTGAAATTCAGTGCTCGTTTTCATAATTAGAATTGCTTTTTGAAAGTGTGAGGGTTTTGATGTAATTTAAATGGCCGCTCCTATTCTAGCTTGAATTTATTTCCAGTGGAAATTTACTGGCTCACTAACTTACCCTAATTGTTTGTGCTAACTGATCATATTTGTTGCTACTTGTGACTAAACTTCATTAAAAATGTTCAACTGTCTTCCGTTCAGTTATTTCCCGTGTGAAACACATGCTATCGTTTGCTGGATAAGTATTGGATGAATTAAGTTTATTTTATTAGAGTATGTGAAACTTACGGCACATGCGCTCGTGGAGTTCCTTTGTAGACTGCATCATTGAGCAATGTAATGTCAATATACACAATAATACCAACGAATAAAAAAGTAATTAGCACGTCCTTGGGCTAGTCTTTTCAATGATCTTAACGAACTGAGGTCCTCCGAGTTTCCACTCGGGAGAAAATTGTAAATATTTTTTTTTCTGGTCTCAGTTCTATAGCTTTTAAAAAGCATAGCAGTGACACTCCTAATGATGTGTAACAATTTCCTCTAATATGACAATTTCCGACGTAGCAATAATTAGAATACCTAGCATGGGTTCCGTAACTGCGCAATTTCCGTAATAGTTAGTATTTATCCCTTTCAATGCTGACGGTAGTTCTTGCTACCGTTGTGTTCACAGCAAATATATTTAACCTTTCTGTGAACACAACGGTTTGTACAGGTGACATCATATAGAAGAATTTATTAGGACGACTTTCTTTGAAGGAGAGAATTCTAAGCCAAATTACGAATTAGAGAAATGTCATATTCTACTATTTCCTGTACATTATCCGTACTCCATCAACTGGTGGTTTTGTTAGTGATTGGCTAACCGTCAAGCAAACCAAAAACTTGTTAAATCACAGACGAAATCCAATAATGGTTTACTGACTAAGCTATTAGATTGTGAACTGCTGAGATTTGAATAGGGAACTTTGCTCAACGTCACACGAGACCATCCATGCAATCACTGTAAGACTACACCAGGAAAGTTTTGGATATGTCCAAGCCTTCAAAAAATTATTATAGTCTTCAATTATTTCGAGCGACTTTTGAAATTCTGTTTACTGCTCTTACGAACATCCTTCAAAGAAAAGAATAAGATGCAAAGAATATTTAATAGACTATACCAATAGTTAACCCTTCGGGAAACGATACGAAAGGGTTTAAGAAAGTTTATATTGAATTCCGTAGTTTTTGTTACAATGCCTAAAGTAAAAATTTACAGACAATCATAAGAAACACCTATCCCACGAGTTAACTGGTAACAGAAACAGCTTCAAGTATTAGTATACACTACAATAACAAAAGGAATCACTCAAAATAGTAAAAGCAAGCATAGGTCACATCCAATTCGGTTTCATCCTACGGAACTCGAACTTGTAAATGTTCAGCTGAAAAAATTGCAATTAAGACCAGGCATTCACCAAAAAAACACTCCTTAAAACAGTCGAAATGAAGAAAATTCTGGAAAACTTAACAGCTAAGCACCCAAATAAGAAGAGTTGCGCAAATGCTTGTACGATAATGGGAAAAGATCCAAAACCCATCCAATCGAGTCATGGAAATCGATGAGGCGAATTGGAAAATAAAATCTTTTTAGAAAAATGGCAGCATTAGCACGAAATGGCAAAGTGATTTACAGCTCAGAAACGTTCACAACGCAAAGCTGCTTAGTTGAACAAAATCCTGATTATCGTGCGGGAATAATTGCATGATTAAACTGCCATGAAATATTTTGTAAGCAAAGATACTTTCAGCACCTCGAAGCAAAGAAGAACAAGATGAAATATGACATCGTCGAAAGAAATGTAACGGGGGAGGCGTGGAAGTTGACCCTTTCACCCCGGAGTATATTTATGTGTGCCCTCCGGGATGGTACATGTGTGCCCTTCGGGGTGAAAGGGTTAAAGAAAGGGGAAGAGAGCCGTGATATAGAGCCACAACTTCCCAAAAATAAAAAAAAGGAAAGTTAGTGAGATCACACACGACGAAGATATTGAAAACATGTACAGATTTTCCTGTGCGTTACGAAAGTGAAGCTACAACAACTATTGAGAATTGGCTTCGCAGTGGTTTGTTTATTAATGGAAAACCGCATTCAGCTAACAAACGCGGGCTTAACCCACTTGGAATGGTAACTGAGAAGTAGAATTTAGTTTTGTAACTTGAGTTAATTCTTGAAAAAATGCAGCAAAGAAATTTGATCATCTTAATGAAGATGCAGAAAAAAGCCCAGGAGTAAAATGGAACCTTGTCCGATTGATTCAGATCCCATTAGTAGGCCCAAAAAATTTTTATAGCATCATATACAAAGAAAATAATATTGAGAGATGACCGAGATAAATGATGATCTATTTCATTAACATGAACCATAAAATTTTGTAAAAGCGTACATATAGACACACACTTAAAGCAGGAAGAGAATCAGAAAATCAAGCAGAGAATATAACTTAAAAAAAACAGGATCTTACACTATACAGGAATTAAGTAGGGAAATCGCAGTGGGAATAGAATATTATTAATAATAAATATATATCTCTTTATCGCAGCTATAACTCTTTTATCAACCATGAAAAGGAGCGCGGCCGTTTTTAGGTAGCCAGTGTCACTACCACAGCGGACACCCACAACGAGACTGGAAGATTTGATTAAGGAGAAAGGCAAGTCATGACGAGCACTATACTTCAATAGCACGGGTAAACTACAACTTCCAAGATCTTGCCAAGGCCCGAAAATTCTTTAATAATGATATACCATATACAGCCGTAGCCTCCTGAATGTTTCCTTCAGTCTTCAATTGTTTTGCCATTTGGCAAAGCTTGAACCAGTTTCAGAACTGAGCTTACGTATTTTCCTGCGAGCTTTAAGATCGACAGAGAAAAGTAAATGGATTTGAAATGAACAATGACACCCGCAGTTCTAGAGTTTCCTGGCATCCCCATCATTACAAGAATAAGAAAATTACAGGACTTGAGCGTTAAAGTAACTTACGCTTCCACTTTACTAGCATTTAAACCGTGTACGTAATTTAAACGTGTTAAGGAATTAAATACCAGAAAGGCTTTACAAGAGAAAATGATATTTAAGTGGACGTTTACACCGAAAGCAAAAGCTATAAATGCATCGCCCACGATTACAAAATAACACTAATGAAAAGAGGCCGTTAAGCCAGAAGAAAGATATGAAGTACAGTGTCATAAACACCCTATAAGGACAGCGTATGCAGTGTTCACGGTCTGCATCACTTCAGCCTTCAATATATATCCCCAGGCATCATAAATATTAAAACACTGATGTACAAGGCATGAACTTAGCTCCACCTTTACTCGAGGATGCGTCAAAAAGCACACAAAAATTTCAACACAGCGATAGATGAAAAAATACGATATTCACAGCTACTTCATCTGACCATTTAGCCAGAAATTAATTCATCTTTAATGTTGCAAAGCAATTGATAATAAATTGTTTACAAAAACAAACTATCCCTTTACAAAACGACTAATTGAAACAAGCCAGCAGTTTCTCTGTGCTTATTTCTTTTTATTTACTTTCTGGCGGCAAACGCTTGAAATTGTGGATAGAGAAAATACTGGTAGGAACAAAATTATTAGAAATTTTAAAATGTAGCACACTGTCTGAGCAGCGCTAGTTGAGAATATTTCAAAGGTTTCAGCCAGCATGCTATTCCTACCTCGAAGCAACACTCTGCACACTTTCCTAAGTTGTTCAACAAAGTTATCTCTCCTGACGGCCCATGCGTGAGGCAAACACAGAAGCCACCAACCACCGCTGTGACCAGTAAGGACCCTAGGCACAGACCGAAGAGAGCTACACAACAACGTCTACATCCAAGACTATTGCTTTTTGAGCTCCTTTCCGACACTGTAAGCCACAATCTTGCCCCAGTCGATCTTAGTGCGAGTAACAGGAAGCTGTCGCCTCAGCGCCTTGAAGGTAGTCTCACTCATAGTCTGGTAGTTCTCACTGATGGCCGTCTGATACTCGTTCTCAAAGTTTTCGATCATTTGCACCAGCTCTCTTGCAGTCTCCTCCTCGCCCTGCAAACCAAACCGTCATGAAGAGTTGCTTCAAGTGCATTAAATATATGTACATGCGTTCAAGAAAATGGAATGTCATTATTACTCGATCAATTAAGATGGCATTTTGAATATCAGACGCGTATTTTTCAATGACCAAAATAATGACACACAATGATTATTCAATGACAATTTCAATGCACTTGAGGAGCTCACAATAACAGGCCGCCACTGATGAAATGCGGTAAATTTTAATAACATGTACATTAGGATATCTTGCTCTCAAATATATTAAACGAAATGCTTAATAAGTATACATCGCAAAGCTCATTCCTAAATATATTGCAGAACATGAACACGCTGGATTCGGTACATTAACAGCAAGTTGTCGATAAGCTCAAGTTCAAAATAAAAAAATTTGCTGTCTGAAGCCTTCAAATTGAGATACATAGCGATTCAAGTTTATACAGTTGATAGCGAGGGAAAGTTAATGCGAAAGAGACGTATTATTTGCAGATACTGAATAAATGGTAAGTTACACTTGAAGCACAGGACTGTAATGAGCTATTTAAAAAATGAACATATTATATTGTTAACAGTTGTTACGCTATTTTTGTATCATAGATCCAGTTTTCAACTGCAGATTTTGTGCGAGAACATACACTTTACAAAATAGCAAACACCCTCACAGAATCATACCAAAGGTGTCGTACAACAGTGATATTGTCGAGTGGACTGCTCAATAAGGGGCAGTTTAAAGAAGGTAAAAATAAATAAAAAATTAGTTTACTAAATGTTTGCGGAACATTAATTTCGGAATGTTTTCACAACTGTACCAACCATTTCCGACCAGAGGGGGTATGTTAGATGGGCGTGGTCTCCAGAGCCTGAGTGTCATACTTTTCATGAATTGGATGCAAGTCCCATGGTCGAACATTGGGGACGTTTGCATCAGAGTCAAGTTAGATGCGGATGCGACAGATATCCTTCATGGCATGTAAATGACTGGTCTGAAGTGAAAGTTAAGCAGAGTCATCCCTTATCGTTACAAAGGAACACAGGCGTTAATCCTCCATAGCTACCAATAGCTACTACTCCACGTCACAGTAGAACACGGCTACCATTTCCTGTTACAGTAGAACACGGCTACCATTACCTGTTACAGTAGAACACGGCTACCACTTCCTGTTACAGTAGAACACGGCTACCATTTCCTGTTACAGTAGAACACGGCTACCACTTCCTGTTACAGTAGAACACGGCTACCACTTCCTGTTACAGTAGAACACGGCCACCACTTCCTGTTACAGTAGATCACGGCCACCACTTCCTGTTACAGTAGATCACGGCCACCACTTCCTGTTACAGTAGAACACGGCCACCACTTCGTCATGTGTAGGTACACACACACCTGCACGGCTATTATCTAAGGAAAAAGCCCGGTCGTAAATGGGAGCGAGAACACAGTGATGACTCACTGCAATGGAGATGGTGTCCTTGATGTCTTTACTGGTGACGAGCTGTACGTTGCCGTCCTCGTAGTAATGCACCTGCACCTTCAGCAGCCCTCGCACCTCAGCCGTGCTGCCACCTACCATGCTCACCGTCCACACGCTGCGCCACCGACCATTCCTGCGAGGCACAACATTTTTGTTGATTTGTGTTACCAACACGATCCTACTGACCACTAGCGACACGCAGAAAATATCTCCACTCTTTTCTAGCAGGGTCATAATTATACCGTCAAAATTAATATCAAGAAGACAACGAATAATAATACTAAATGTGTCATTGATACCTACAGCATTAATAAATGTTGATGAAGGAAATTTAGACGAACTTTGAAAGCTTACAGACTTCAAGATGGAAGATTAGATACTAAGCTCCCAGCAGTAACCTGTAAACCTACCTGATATGTCTAAACATTTTAGTACAATGCGGGTTCATATTAAAAAACGAAGAGTGATTAATTTCTTCCAAAGAGTAAAAGAAATAGCAATACAATATGACGGGCAAAATTGAAGCTGTTAATAGCCTTTTCGCTCGCGAAAATGTGTAGCAGCTCAGAGCTTCTAACAATAAATATCATGAAATAGTTATTCAACCCCAGTAACAGTATTCAGCAATCCTGTTAATGATACAGTTTATGGAACAGAAAAATTGAAAAAAACTGAAAATCTGGATGGGTGTAACTCCCCTTCAGCTACCCCTCCATGAAGGGAGGGAAGTTGCTGAAATTAGAAATTACTGCAAAGGGAGGAAATAAACTCGGGTATATTGTTACTGCAAAGGGAAGAAATTGGTCAAGATTGATCATTACCACAAAGGGAGGATATTGGCCAAAATTCTTCATTACTGGAAAAGGAGAAAATTGGCCAAGATTTATCATTACCCCAGAGGGAGGAACTTGGCTAAGATTTATCATTACCACAGATGGAGGAAATTGGCCAAGATTCTTCATTACTGGAAAAGGAGGAAATTGGCCAAGATTTATCATTACCACAGAGGGAGGAAATTGGTCAAGATTTATCATCACAGCAAACACTAGCTTGGTCGACTGGTGAGCGAATCTGCTTTCGAGCGGAAAGACCCAGGTTCGAATCCCGCTGCCGACATGATTGACGCGGCTAGAAATACGGCATGGGACTTGGGTAAACAACCGAATAATTATCGAAGTAATTATCCGACTCAAGAATGGGCCCGAAGGTTCGTTCCTATAGCCTCATTCTATTCTATTCTAGCACTTCTCACCAGAAGTTCTTCGGTTGGAACTGGTGATCTTCTATGCAGCAGATGACGGTGAGAGCAGACCCCTGGTTACGAGCATAGACTGCACTCACTCCGTGAGGGTAGTGGCAAGAAACGTAGTTGGCAAGCTGCGTTTCAATGGCACTCCGCCACACTTCAGTTGATGGTTCACCATCACAGGACTAGCAGAGAGAAGACAAGCACAATTTATTTTTTAGTAGTTTTTAGAAAGCACAGCAGGCCAGTAGGAACAGCTTTTACAAAGCACAACAGGCCAGCATAGACAGCTTACACACTTAGCAGCCCAGCATGTATATTGAGAGCTGTAGATTAGAAAAAACAAATTGATTCCTAATGACATAAATAAATTTTTCATTATCACCAAGCTGAGTAAGTCTGCAGTTGTCAGTTAGTATGATGAGTTGTGAGAAAGAAATTGGAGCAGTTACTTTGAAGGGAGCAAGCTTCTCATGAAAGTTTTCTTTTGGTCCATCTACACAAAATGTTCTTGTGTATAACCCATAAATACAGAGCATATATTTCATTTGAAAAGAAAAAAATATATTTAACATGTATGTAAGCTATTGCATACACAACCAGCACCTAAGGCTTTGTCTCCATCACTTATGAATGAAGCCATATTGAAAATAATATTGTTTAATACAAGTCCAAGACTCAAGTATGTACACAGTGCAGTCCACCCATGGAACATGTTTCAGAAACCTGGATGGAATGCCAGCAATAGGCTCCAGTTGATGGCTTTAAATGAATAACAGACTACTCCACCATCTACAGTGGTGTAGCATTGCTTATGTATCAATACAGTTACACAATAAATCACTAAAACATTGCCTGCAAATGTACTTTAAAAAAGATAATTTAAAGATTCAAAATGGGGAGAATTTTTCACACATGTTGCATACCTTCAAGTCAAGTGCCTCCTTCTTAAGGTGGTCAAACTTGAAGGAGAGCTTGGCTCTGGGGTCAAGAAAACGCCCAGAACCCAAGTCATTGTGTTCTGTCACCAAAGCGTAGTGTGTCTGGCCCTCCAATCTGACAGGTGTCAGCTGGTCTTTGTTGTAGTCTGCAATTGCACGAGCCACGCCGTCTCGCAGCAAGCCATCGTTCTGTACCAGCACCCTCACATCTGCATGCAACAAATAAATTATTGAAAAGGTTAGGAAAAGGAAGATAGAGTAGAAGATTCCTACAGAATTTAGAGCAACTCCTAACCAAAATTGTACCTACAATGGGAAGGGAAAAAATAAAGGTTGAATTGAGACAAAAGCCCAAAGAAATGAAAATAAGAAAACTGTATCCATTATGTTCTATATTATTAAACACATAAGAACAATCAAAATTTTTGCTCCTAGCTAACAAAAGCTCCTTCAGCAGTCAAGAAGTTTTTTACAAAAGCAGTTCTGGTAATACAGAAGAATTTATCATGTACGGCCCACAGTATTCAGGACACAATAATGCTTGGAACCTAATGCAGCTAGCTTTGTTGATCATACTTTAATAGTGGTGACTGGAAGGTATCTGTTCCATAAGATGAATTACAAACCCATAACCTAATGCAAACCTGGTTATTCTTTTAACTGAACAAAATATTCAGTAAAATGTCACTCGTATAACATACACAAAACATTTAAAATATGGGAGAAAGATGAGTTATTTCTAATGTATTTCAGGAATGTCAAGTTGTTCATATCAGATGAATATAATACCTTGGATGGTAAACATTTAACATACTCTTCCAGTGGACAATACATACATTAGTAAATAGTAATAATTCTACTAAGTGTGAGTAAAATGTTCATTAGTTTTATCATCATGAATATCTTTTCAAGAAAATCATCAGACAAATTACATCATACAAACTCAATAACTTAATCTTCTCAGTAATTATTATAATATAACCATTAAAATTACACTTGCTCACCATTGAACACTTCATTGAACTCTCCAGGGGGTGAGTGGACGATGAAATCTGATGCTATACGAATCTGGAAAAAATAATACTTGTCAAAACCAGTAATAAAAATTTTCAACTGTACATAAAATATAGATTCTCACTCTGCTAAGAAAAAGACCCATACACAAAATATTTAAAACACAATATTTCACCTGCAGCTCTGATTTTTATATAATTATAAACATATAAATTTTATTTCTGAATCACTAATACTCATAACTAGCTTGAAATGATAAGGAATATGTATTAAGTCAAGTTTTTCATACTTAAGAACTCAGTTATGGAGTAACCTGGAAATAAAAATCAGGATGACTTAAGAGATTAATAATTTAACTTCATTAGAAAATTTTACTAGAACTGCTATGTTTCAGCAGTGGAGACCACTGACTGCAATACATGACTGTAAAACTGGCAAGTAAGATACAGTAAAAATAAAGGCAGGTATTGTAATGAAAAACCAACATTTTAATAAAAGTAATCCAAAAGAAAATACCTGCAAATAAGCATAGTTAATTTATGTAAAGAACAATGAGCAGGATATAATCTTTATAACCTTTTTAATGTAAAAAATAGAAGTTGAACTTTCTACACAGAAGTATTAATATTTCCAATTAATTTATGCATAATACTTTAATGCAATACAAATAATTTAATACTATTTTCAGAGACCCACAAAATATGCTGTGAAAATAGAATTACAAAAGCTAAAATATCTATTTTCACATATATCTAAAAACCAGAATAAAAAATTGCTATAAACTTAGAAAGATGCAATCTTCTATATATTTTCCTGAAATTTAAAATATAAATTTCAAATTTATTCATAGGAGCATGATAAATAATTTTTTCTAATGAAACAGATACCCATTACATTATTTTTGTACTTCTATTAATAGATAACACTCCAAGCAAAAACATATTGCTATTTTATTTTTCGGACAAGAAAAAATAATATTACAAATTGCTTACAAAAACTTTATTTTAAATCAAATTTCAACATGCTAAGAAAAGCACATGTTTTTTTGAACAGGTAAACTTTAAGATATTTACATTTTCTGCATGTTTAATAAGAGTAACTCAGAAAAACAAGCAGCACAAATGACAGCTCAATTAATTATATTATTCAGTAAACACAACTCTTCCTGGCTAGCCTTAAAGTTGCCTTCATCAAAAACTGTTGCTCTCTGTTCAGTCCTATAGACTTTTCCTTATTATTGGATACAAAATCTAGAATATATAAAACAGTAACAAATAGAACATACATTATAGAAACCACTTTTGAGTAGGCTATACTTTTTCTTCTGACCTCCTGGGATTTTTACAAATTGGAAAAGTAAATTGTATTCAATATTTCTTGTCATGATTTTATGAAGAAAAGGCGAGATAAGAATTAAGATTATCCAGATTTTCTTATCTTGAATACGTTACAATTTTTTTGTGTTGTGTACTTGACACCTTCCACTTAGCCACCTCTACTTTAATCAATAAATTGCAGTGCATCTCGAATTCAATTTCATTTGATAAATATCTAATTCTTTCTAGAGTAATGAGTTGGTATTGTTATAAAGATTAACGCAATAACGAGCAGCATTCCTCTTGATTCATTCACTGATAGGCTACGCCCATTAACTCGCCTCTTTTATACATAAATGAATGGAAATCTTTACTGGAGGTAATACTTTAAGTAAACAATTTTATAATTTACCTTCTCTTCGTCCGATATTTGTTCACTGTAATCGCTTGCCATTTCGATAAAACTGTTTTCTATCCAGGCTCGTCCAGTATCACAGTTTCGCTTTTTTATTTTCAGTGTTATACATGCGGTCACCTCACTCTACGATCACTTCACTTCTATGCTACGGTGAATCACCACTGACAGTCCTAACAATAATGTTACCTGTAATCTGTTTTTAGACTTTTGGAATTTTTTCTAATCAGTAGCTTAATAAGTACATAAAAATTGATGCAAAATTATATATTTGCAGATTTAAAAGATATGCACTATATTTAGCATAATAAATGAGCTTCAACGCCTTCAGGGAATAAAAATGAAATGGTTAGAGCTCTTCTTGCAAGCAAATGAAATTTTTTCACAAGCTTATACATATTTCTGTATTTTTAAGATGTATTCGAGCTTAAAACTTACTTTAAGGAAAATTTTATATGAATAGTAATATTACAGAAGTATCCGGAATTTTTCGTGGACGTTATTGATGAGTTTATCGATCTAAATTGAGAAAAAACAATGCTTATTGTAATATAAGACACATAAGAATATTAATTCATAACAAATCTAATCAGCTATTTAGTTTTATTTTGATATATCTCACAGTACCGTATTACAAAAATGGATAAATTCACAGTTCATGGCATCGGTTTCTCAATTCTTAATACCAACATTGTAAGACCAGTGATCATGTTCCCAGCGACTGTTCTCGCCTATCCTGTGGCTTGGAGTAGAGGTGCTTCCAAAGCTTCATGATGAAGGGCCGTAACTTGGAGTGGCATGTGTTACAGCATGTAGGACGTGTATCCCGTCAGCTGATAACTAGGCAGAAATCGACCAAGGTGGCTAAGGGATATGAACTCAGATTTATCGTATTGCAAGCGGGTATGCTTACCAGTCAACCATTGTGACGGCAATAAAATGAGTCTGTACAAGAATGCAGAATAAATTCCGCTAGTAAAAACGAACAAACCAGATTTCAGGGCGCATAATGTTTTTCATCCTGATATACAAAATTCTTGATACATCTAAATTTTAAGGCAGCGAACGATATCTCCCTTCCAATTAAAGAATAAGTTCTACAAGCCAGTAGATTTACAACGCGAAACCCCATGCTTAAAAAGTGCCATTCCTTATGAGCTTGCAGAATGGAGTACAAGTATCTTAAAGATAGACTAACAGAGAGTTAGCACGGCAGAACAATTTGGTAAATCGGGATATAATATATTATCATTCACTTTGATGCTTCAACTGGTCGTATTCATAGAGACTAGGATCATGCCAAACGGACACTCATAGCCTTCTCCTCATCGTATTATTATTGGAACATGTGTCTTCAATATTGGTAGCAATGCATGGAGCATTAAGCCTACAAATAGCTTGAGATACAAAGAATGAATTGGTCTGGAGATACTGTCGCCAAATCTTTCACCCAGTACCGACATCGTAAAATTTTTTGAATGTTTAATGTTAGTCTGTGATAGTCAATTTACAATATCTGTCGTATTATTGAAACATGAGGCAGATCTTACATTTGAAAGAAAAGGACAATTTACCGGCTTGATAAAATAGAACTAGGGTGAAATAGTGATGAAGATACCAGTAAGGAGACGAAGAACATAGACACGCCGTACTGTAGCACATTTCAAAAAACAAAAACACTTATCTCACGATGCCTACCAGTGGTCGACTGGTGAGCATCCCCGCTTACGATACGAGTTCGATCCCCGTAGCCACCTTGGTCTGTTTGTGCCTGGTCATCGGCGGACGAGAAACATGTCCAGCACGCTAGATCCCTGGAGTAAAGACTAAACCTTCACCACGCTCATCGACACGCCCCCAGGAGCCTCTTCTTCAGCATCATCACTAATCTTAAAATTTTAACATTAAGAATTAAATATCCAACGTTTCTGGACGGCATACTTCACTGGAAGCAAGACTTCTTTGTTTCTACCACTTCTTCAAGTTCAAGCGTATCACTTCATTTCTGCTTACTTGACCCGCAAACGATACATCAAGTCATTCAGAGGCCTATCGGTATTTTAACGCATATTTTAAAAAGTATGAAATATCGGCAATTATGTGGAAGATAAATATTTGTGTGATCCACATTCATGTTCAGTTGTCCACCATCTTCAGACGTGCAAACCCACTTTAACCCAAAATTCTACATGCCCCACTTTTAGGTTTACGTTTCTAGTTGATGCTCTTCCACTATTTGCCCAACGAGCTTTAATCAA
Source organism: Trinorchestia longiramus (assembly GCA_006783055.1). Lineage (NCBI taxonomy): Eukaryota > Metazoa > Arthropoda > Malacostraca > Amphipoda > Talitridae > Trinorchestia > Trinorchestia longiramus. The sequence goes on along the minus strand of VCRD01002278.1, from coordinate 52,399 downwards.
GTAAAGCTGTAGACAAACATTAGTCCTAAGGTCAAGTATAGAGGACCTACACAAGACTGATCACCAAAATACGTTCTATAAACTGTCTCACAGAGATAAATCATACGACAAGCTTGCCGAAGCATTAAACACGTGAATGGTCGTTTTACAGTTTATTCCGCAATAATTAGTAAGCTTTTTACAACATGGTTTGATTTCGGAGGTACAACAATCAAGTAATACATGCTAACTATATTACTTAATGAAAACTAATTAGTATCGGTATTCGATAAATTAACCAATACGTCACACAAGTTATCTGGTTCGACAGGGTCATTCACCATCTACAGTTAATTATTTTCTCCACACAAAGGCATGTTTTCTCTTATTTTTAGACACGTGGGATCTTCGTCCTTCCAAAGGAAGGTCTCTGAAACACTTGCTCTTTATTCGGCCTATAGGGAAGTTGACGCTCCGTGTGAACAAATTTAACCATTGAAGACTTACAACACGGACTTATTTCAGCCACACAACAATTTCACAATTATCAACATAGAGAAAATTGAACTTTATTATTTATTACCGTAGCTCACCGGGAAGTTTTGCGACGCAATTTGTAGTTTCATGTGATCATTGAACTTCCGCTCCAGAGCAGTGGTCGAAACAGCACCTACTGTACTCTTTATATAACACTTATGAAATTTCTTCGTCAGCATCACGTGACAAATAGTGTAGAACCTTTCATCATCAGAGAATTTCAGTAATGTGGACCCAATCAAGGCACTCTTTTTCGCTGTGGAGACGCACTTTAACAAATGAACGAAATGGAAGCCACGTAAAGAAACCGTTTAGTTTAGAACACCGCTCTTCCTCGCATGTTAGGGGAATGGTTCTTCGATTGACCAGGTATATTTAGTAAAGTTAATATTAAATGATGTAGTAGGGTTCTAAAATGGTAAGAAAGAAAATAAAAACTCAAAATTAGAAATTCACACGCGAGGTTCATTCCTACAATGCAATAAAAAGAAGGAACAGCAAGACACTGAAAACAACTCACAAAATAAGATCACAACAGATTCAGGTTTTGCTTACTGTCATAATTACCTCATGATTCTGTCTAAAAATATAGCAAGTCCTAAGTACGCAGGCAATAGGAAATCAAGCACTATGATTTATAAAATTTAATCAGCGTGGTCTGGAACCATCAAAACTTGAATAAAGCTACCCACCTACAACAAAGGTCTCTTATTTCGCTGACAATCAGTTTACAAGTACTGTGACTTGGTCTGACGAGTCAACACGGATAGCTAGACGAACATTTGAAATACAGTATGCACAAAACTAAATTTTACTCATATAGTAAAACGTTTAAATTGAAAGTTACAAATCTTACAAGTGTAAACACGCGAACATTAAATTCCATCCGAGTATATCTTGCGTTATTAGCAAAATTGAGATTAATAAACTATACTCGTTTGTATTCGGATGCCTGATACAGGGAAGTTGAGAAAAATAAAAGAAAACTTGCACTAGTTTGTGCCTCTGGTTTCGTCTTAGAAGAGATCATAATGCATTATTAGTCTCCCATACTTGGAATCAGAATAGGATATACGACCAAAAGTGCAAAACCAAAATCCATTCAAAAAACTGCAATGAGGGAACGATTCTTGAGTGAAGTACACAACCACGTACAACTGACGCCACTACGCTTGTCAGCACAACACAAGGAAAGCTTCGAGTATCAGCCAGCACCCCTTGCTAGCTTGCACCACCTGCTGCAGTTTGCACTACTTGCTGCAGTTGGCACCACCTGCTGCAGTTTGCATCACCTGCTGCAGTCTACATCACCTGCTGCAGTCTACACCACCTGCTGCAGTTTGCACCACTTACTGCAATTTGCATCGCCTGCTGCAGTCTACATCGCCTGCTGCAGTCTACATCGCCTGCTGCAGTCTGCACCACTTACTGCAGTTTGCATCGCCTGCTGCAGTCTACATCGCCTGCTGCAGTCTACATCACCTGCTGCAGTCTACATCACCTGCAGCAGTCTGCACCACTTGCTGCAGTTTGCACCACTTGCTGCAGTTTGCATCGCCTGCTGCAGTTTGCATCGCCTGCTGCAGTTTGCATCGCCTGCTGCAGTCTGCATCGCCTGCTGCAGTCTGCACCACTTGCTGCAGTCTGCACCACTTGCTGCAGTCTGCACCACTTGCTGCAGTTTGCACCACTTGCTGCAGTTTGCACCACCTGCTGCAGTTTGCACCACCTGCAGCAGTTTGCTTACGATCACCGAGCGTCTAGTAAAAAGATAAATGATATTCATCACATCCGAAGCAACTGAATATGATACAAAATTTCAAGCCTAACATTCAGCAGTATCAGTCTTTGACAAAATACATGAGCAGTGATTATTTAAGAATTTAAAAATAATCCTTAATTAAAAGCTACTGGAGCCTCAGCACGTGACTGTACTAAAAAACAGAGTGAATTAAAAAACAGCTCAAAACAGAGCTGCTGAATACAAATATTTCCTATTATTGCTGAAGATAGACTCGAGAATAACGGCCGCTTCTCCGATTAAAGGGAAGGAAATCACACCGACAAAGGTTTGGTGAGATGTGCCGGAACGGTGTTAACATGGATTGGATACATGGGAGAACAGATTCTAGTCAAAATTGTTGTGAAATCAGTAGTGAAAAAAGTTTGCATTGTGGATTCAGTAGTGAAAAAAAAGAGGAGTGCATTGTGGATCCAGTAATGAAAAAAAGAGGAGTGCATCGTGGATTCAGTAATGAAAAAAAAGGATTGCATTGTGGATTCAGTAGTAAAAAAAAGGTTTGTACGTTGCAAAAATCAGTAGTAAGACAACGAGTGACGAGAATGTTAGCTATGGTAGCAAGAACGTGCACCTGAGACTAAAAAGAATGGAGTACTAATGTGGACAACTTTTAACGCAGCCCAGGGTTTACACCTGACCTCACATCTTGGAGAGGCTGGTCCAATACGAGCTGAACTGCTACTGTATTGTAACAATGGTAAACTATCATAAAAAGATAAGCCCTATTGCTAGAGCCAGCAGCCAGCCTCACCCTAAAGCAAGACAACTGTACATAAGGGATAACTTAGTTAGTTGGGTTAAAGGATCATACTTATCCCCGGTCTCTACCTCTCTTTCCAAAAGATGGAAGCCAATAGCCAGCTAGAGCCAATAGCCAACCTCACCCTAAAGCAAGACAACTGTACATAAGGGATAATTTAGTTGGGTTAAAGGACCATACTTATCCCCGGTCTCTACCTCCCTTTCCAAAAGATGGAAGCGCATCAAAGCATATGTTGTTGTCGAACTCGTCTGCCCAGCATAACATCTCCGAATCATGTAACGCAGGCAAAGCATAACAATAATGTAAAATTTAAGAGGAGCGCTTCAAGAAGTAGGTTATATCTGACATCGCTCAATAAGAACTCATAAAAGAGCTTTCACACTCGCGTTCTCGTCACCAAAAGCTTTGCAAGCACTCATCTATGCACAGAGGTATCCTTAACGACGACACCGCTCATGATAATTCGGTAGAACGTTTCAGGTGACCTCTAGAAGCTAGACATATCTGGACCTTACGATCACACATTCCTTGATTTGAACGATATCGTGTAGATCTTATGGGTGTTTGGATTTGAATGTTCTCTGACCAGGAGAGCAGCGCAGGTTTTATTGCAATTTGACAACTTTACGAGTTTTTTTACAGTATAGTAAAAGAGTTAAATCCTCACTTAGATAAAAGCATGTTTACCAGCTGAGCCAACCATCACATGCTGGACTAGTTTGGTTTAAGGATTAGGCGAAATCTCAAAGGCTGGAAATGTTATTTAGTTAACGGGAAATGCAGGGAAAGAGAAACGGAGTTAACTGTAAGGTAAAGTCGCATCCACGACGAACGTTTTTAGATTTAAAAGAAGAAGTAGTCACAGTACCCGATCAGAAAGGAAGTATAGTAGGTGTGAACACGAAGCCATAGGAAAAAACTCCCTGAATTAACACTCAAAAATCATCGTATAAAAAGTCATATAAAACATGGCTGAATGAAACAACCATAGGAAAAAAAGATCGTTTAGACACAAAGATTCGAATCTACTACTACGAACGACTATATCATCCGGCAACTCCATTCTATATTTACACTGGTTTATACAACAAAACCTGCTAAGAAACAAAAATCCACTTAGTTTTTCTGAACTGCTACTCATTCAACATAATAATTATGTTCACGTTTTTACTCTTCTAACAGCAGTTTCTCGGTCTGTCGCGCATAAGTGGCAAGTTTTAAGAGGAACAAGAAAAACATTTTGAGACCAAACTCAAATGCTCTCCACCGAACGAACTTCTTAGAGCCAATATGAATTATGCTAGGAAATTATGAGATCATCCAACGATGATTCACGCACGCAACAATACTTCATAGGTAAGAGATGCAACACAGAACTTCAAGAGATACAAGAAGTTGTTGACACTTGATCAAACTCGAGCTCCAGTCGTGACTCAGCATGAAGATGTGTTGAACGACGAAACGAGTTAAACTCTCATACTTACTAGGTCAGATTGACACATTGTTAAACAGTTTCCGCTTTATGACATTTTTAAAAAATGGAAATTTCTATCAATTATAACAATAAGCACCACAACATCACATCCATTTCGGTCAGGCCCCATGAAACTTAGAGTTGTTCATACAGATGAATTTCCATATGGACACATTTGATGAAATTTAAGAAAAAGTTTGTTTTGAATGAGCCCTCTTGGAAAATGATGCTTTTACATAATAACACGCGATTGCAAAGCCAACGTTCTGCTTAGCACGAACTGAGAACATAGAATGTATCGTGTTTAATGACGATTACCAGTTTATTTTAGCCAAATGCAACAGCAACTATGCCGTCTTGTGGTTCATCAACCAAACTGCACGCTACTGCATCTTGCACTAGAACAGAATCGTACTTTAGAATTAAGACTCGTGAATAAGTGGAGTTCCCTACAATGCATTCTGAGTTCAACATTCAGGTGATAGATTAAGGATACTGATGATTCACACGCGGGAGAAGCGTAAGCGTCTTTGCGTTTCTCCCGCTTGCAATTGTTATACACAAAAATGATTGGTTTGAGACGGGAACGGCAATGCAGCCACTGTAACGTGTTAAAAGGTCCACTTCAGGTCTGCCCTTCGTTTACATGTGAAATTATTAGACACACAAGGGCACATTGAGGAAGTAATTGACGGAAAGTCCTTAAACATTTCACTTAGCAGCATATCATTTTAATCCTCCAAGCATTACGCATGTTCAGACCTTGTTTCAAGAAAATGTGGATGGCGAAGAAACTTCATCCTAACATTATTAGGCTGTCTGAAACAGACATTCGTATTTCACTTGCATTTGAGAGTTTCTTGTGTCACTGAAATGTGGTGATGTTCTAGAAACGAACATACAGGAGGCATAAAAAAAGAGGTTAAATACAAAAATGAGAGTAGTGTGAATTTTCAAAGCATAGGGCTGGGTTTCACTGCAACGAGGCATGAAGTAAGAGAAGCATCAGAAAAAAAGAGCGTTAAAAGTCTTTCGATTTACATTAGCGCACAAAGAGGTTTGCATGGAAGAGACGGTGCTGCTTAATTCAGAGACTTCATAGTATTGAGCAACAGGGAGAAGAACAATGTACGTAGTAACGCTTAATTGCTCAACAAGTGTGGTGGGAGTGACACGGTTTCATCAGATATGTAGAGGCATAACGAAGGTCTGGCATGATGAGCCACTTGTCGTACACAACATCAAGGTGGCTAATCACATAGAGGGACAAAGTAGTAATGCCTGATTGAAAAAGTAATGAACGAGGAAGATGAGCTAGTGGTAGATTGCAGGATGGGGTGATGGGAGAGCTGGGTAAAACAAATGTTGTAAGTAGTGACAAGTAATGCAAGTAGTAGAAAGTATTAGCAGGTGCATGAGACTATTACCAGCAGAAAATTCTTGGCGGTTTTTAAAATCTGACGCAACTGTGATAGGGGTTAGTTAGTCTGTCACATAAAAGCATGTAGGCGAGACAAGGAACCGTAGTATGAACAGGCAACACTGGTATACCAGCAAAAGCTGACAGGTCTTGCAATTCAAGCCTAACTGCTTCTCCAGAAAATGGCCCCCACTTTGCGTGCCAGAGGCAAGTGCTTTGGAGGTAGCATGAAAATGGCAGTACTTAATTTTGGCTTCTCTCCCCCTCGCTCTTTATTTTTTTGATCGAGATGAAGCATAATGCCATTGTATATAATTCATTTTCGTCATAGCAGTTCGTACTTTCAATAGGTTCGTTATCTTGTAAAATAATTTAAGACCAACGAATATTCAAATATTCTGATAAATTATGCAGGGTGAGTTAATAAATTCTTTCAACGTTTTCACGCAGCAAGAGACTTATTGAAATAATCTATCAGGCTACAAAAAAACCTGCACAAACCATGTAAAATAATAAAAGATGCATTTGTGTATCGTAATTAACTGAACTTATCAAAGATATAATCAAAACTGAAATCCGTCCAAAGCAAGAAACTTTGACACACATAATGATCAAGTGGTTCATATATAAATAACTTAAAGACAGTTTTATCGAAAGTCCCGAGCATGCTTCATATCGTGTTTTTTCCCCTCAAAGTTATGGGGCAAATCGCCAGGATATCAGAAAACACGAGCTACCTACGACCCGAATACCTAAAAATTAACTGAATATCCAAGAAACAATTTGGATCACCGATTCCCGTACTTAGGCCTCGAGCACCATGAGTCTATTAAAAAATTAACCGAGTTCTCTCCACTTTACAATGAAGGGTATTCCTGTTACGAAAATTCTTATTCAAATGCCTCAAAGAGGCATTTGGGAAACACAGACAAACATCGAGAAAGGTATCCATTTGTGGACAACATGCAAACATGATGCGCGCCCTACGCGAGCTACAAACAAACTAGCCTGAAGATTTAAGAACCCTAGTTAGGCTACATATTTATATTCGTCATGGCTGTTGGTCGAGCGCTCGATGTATTGCTTGTCCAGCAGCAGCTCTATGCATTTCTTGATCATTGGCACCTGGGGAGCAAACCGCCCTTTTGAGTGAGAGATGACCTGTGGAACAAGAGAAAGATTAGATAACTTAAATTTTCTCATTTCACTTGCCTAGCTCTCACAAGCTCAATGGTATCCCAATAGCAGTTCTTATCTCTCCCGTAAGAGATGAGGTTAGCTGGGAGCCTGGGGCAGTTTGAAATATTCTCAAAGATTGTTTTACCCACAAACACTCTCCTTTCATTTCGGGAATACCATTTCTCTTCAAATCAAAGTCAATGAATCAAAAGAGAATAGGACAAATCTCATCTCCAGAGCGTAGGGAGTGTAGACGCCTCCAATGGATCAGTTCACTTTAGCAAAGTCCATAATAAATTTTGGCCCACTTAGGTCGTTTAGTTTAAGAGTTTTTTGACCTGTACATATCTCGCAAGGCTTAAAAATATTTCTGGTACATGTCTACTGCTACTCAAATTATTGCCTCTCACATACCTGACATGGTGTATAAAATTCAATCACTTTAACCACGTACTACACAACAGAGACATCAGCACACAAAAAGGAACACCCACACATAACAGAGACACACACACATAACAGACACCCACACATAAGAGACACCTACACACAACAGAGAAACCCACACACAACAGAGAAACCCACACATAAAAGCGATACCACACACAACAGACCCCAGCATACGAGAGACATAGCACACAATAGAGACCAGCACACAACAGAGACATAGCACACAACAGAGACATAGCACACAACAGAGACCAGCACACAACAGAGACCAGCACACAACAGAAACATAGCACACAACAGAGACCATCACACAATAGAGACATGGCACACAACAGAGACCAGCACACAACAGAGACCAGCACACAATAGAGACATGGCACACAACACCAGCCCCACCTCCTGCATGAGGTCAGTGTGTCTTGCCACTTTGCGCGTCTTCATGATACGCACAATGGCAGCCTGTAGGTACATCTTACGGTCCTCCTCCACTGAAGAGTGCGCCGCAGCCACCTGTATACAACAATGGACTTCTTTACATGCACACGCGCAAGGTGAATTACCTAAATTCTGTTCCAAGTAAACTGAACCAACATCAAAATAAAGGCCGATGTGTTACTTTGGAAAGAAACGCAGGGTTTCCACATCGAAAGATTGCAAGCGACAAACTGGAACTGAAGACTTTAATGAGCGCATGAGGTGAACGGAATATTATGTGTTAAAGTTATGTTTATATTCCAGACTACTAGGTCTCGTTTGAATGTCATGTAAGAATAAAACTGTAGACGAAGTTGTGTTTGTGCAAATACGCGTACTGTGGAAGTTACACAGAATCCTCAACTCTAGTATACATATGATGCAGCGAAATGATATGAAATCTATGGAGCAAAATAGAACAAAACCCAAAATTCGAGGGTTTTCTTCTCGAAATGTACATATAATGTCATTTTGTTTCATTTCATTTTCGTAAACATATTTTTTATTCTATTTCGTTTCAATTAAACCTAAAAAAGCGAGATGATCTTGCAACACCCAGCAATTAAGGGCAGCGAGAAGTCCCCAGTCTTATCAATAACTCCATACTTGTCACTAGTCACGAGTAATTCAGTCCTTTGAAGTAATTAGCGCATTTCATACGAACATTTTCAAATCCTTTCCTAATGAATAGCTGCTGTTGATTAAATTTCAAGTATAAAATCACTTATTATGTCTTTGAATGAACAGGATTATTGTATCAAACAATGGAGAAAAAACAAAATTATACTCCCTGTGGTCGGAAACAGTTACTGCATACAACTCTTAACGTTGGTCTGTAACAGCTTGTGCAGAGGGACAAAGGAGTAAATTCCATTCATACATTATACTTTGAAAAACACAAAAAATAAAAAATTAATTTATACTATGTCTTCCAGGCCATTAATGCTGGATTGTTTTCCCGAGTATGCACCAACTGTTTCCGACCAGAGGAAGTATATATTTACACCTTTGCCATAGATATAAATTAGCATAAAGTATCAAATTGCAATAAAAACATAATACCAACACTAAAAGAAGCATTAAAAATATGAAGGAATTAGTCGTGCAAAAATTTGCCTTTAATTGTTACTTCACACGAAGAGAAAATATGTGAGGTGTGCTGTCGTTGCAGCCATCTTCTCAAGTGATGGATTTTAATTTGTCATTAATAATGGTAGATTTCAGACAGACAGGTACTCTCCAATATCTCCAGGAATTGCCAAAGCATTTTACTAGAAAAGGTTTATTCTTTAAAAGGTCTTTAATTGAAAGGGTTTGTTCTTTAAAAGGGTTTTAATTGAAAAGGGTGTTCTTTGAAGTGCACTTGAACTGTCATAACTGTGGGTTTCAAGAGTGTGACTGAGATCCAGATGACATCTAGTGCCACAGTCAGGCTCTACTTCAGTCCCGTACAACCAGACAGAGTAACACAGCTTCGAAAAGATTCTTTAAAATCTTCCCATTTTGTATCCGAGTGCGTGACGTGAGACACATACTGCTTCCCAGGAGTCTATATTAAGATTAAGTAATGATATAGTTGCAGTGAAATGTATTTTTGATCGAATAAGAGATTTAAATCATCAAGGGGTGAGGAGACTGAGACAAAATCGCTGATGAGCTCATGTTGGAAGCATTTATCTGTTTTTTATATTTCCATTAATGGATACTGATTGAGAGCTATAGGAAGACGCGTCGCACATAACATTCTACATTGTTTCTGAGTTCATAACAAATTAGTTAGTATGTAATCAAGAGCAAAATTACCCTATTTATCGTTCACTTGAATTGCGTTCATAATGAATGGCGGCAGCATGAACACTTGAACACTTTCACAGGGGAAACCTGATTTTGTTTACTGTACGGCACGACCACACGTTTCAAAATTAACATCTTGTCTTAAAAACACCTGTTAACAACCTAGTATTTTTGACGACTCTCGAGAACAGTGCTGTGTTAACAGTGAAGTAATTTTGACGACTAAACAGCCAATATTCCACCGTGCAACGCATAATTTATTCAAAGGCGTAACAGACAAATTTTTTTTATTTCAATATACATCGTGAATCCGTGTTAAATTCTCAAATAAAAATGAGGCCTTTTTTGCTTCGAATATTGGAGACAAGAAAAACTGGTGCGGAAGACAGAGTCATGTGACATAACAAACCTCCTGTTGCTGCTGCTCCTTGACTTGTGCCATCGCTATCCTGAATTTGAAACGCTTGTTCGAGTACTTGAGGTTAAGGCTGATCACAGAGTTGTCCGACAGCTCCTGCAACAAACATGAGTTAACTTGAGGTTAAGGCTGATCACAGAGTTGTCCGACAGCTCCTGCAACAAACATGAGTTAACTTGAGATTGAGGCTAATCACAGAGTTGTCCGACAGCTCCTGCAACAAACATGAGATAACTTGAGATTGACGCTGATCACAGAGTTGTCCGACAGCTCCTGCAACAAACATGAGTTAACTTGAAATTGAGGCTGATCACAGAGTTGTCCGACAGCTCCTGCTGTGTTGTGTACCTCAGACACACAGTCCACCACACAGGCTGTGTACCTCAGACACACAGTCCACCACACAGGCTGTGTACCTCAGACACACAGTCCACCACACAGGCTGTGTACCTCAGACACACAGTCCACTACACAGGCTGTGTACCTCAGACACACAGTCCACTACACAGACTGTGTACCTCAGACACACAGTAGAGTTTAGAAGGTCAGAGTGCGTACCTTGGAGTCAGATGTGAGAAGTTTGCTGTCCAGTAGAGGCTGCAGGAATTTGCTGAAGCCATCAGAGGAGAATTTAGTGGCTTCAACTAGTTCGCTTAGCCGCATTGTGTCCGTCTGCTCACATTAAAACACCATCAATAAAAGGTAACACATTAATGACGATTGAGTTAAGCTAGATCAGCTCCTTGAAAATGTTCAAGTGACAACTCACCCATAGCTCGGTCTACCTAATGCTGGAAAAACGTATAATATTATATATTTGACATACTATAATGCGTATTAATTTGTCATCGGAGGCAAAGTACAAAAACTTGACGTTATTTCCAAGACTATGAAGGAATTTTTTACACGGCTCGTGGCGTGAGACACATGAGTGATGGCTTCATTAAAATTCCTTGAAATTCATGAAAGGAGACCAGAAATTTGTTCTTATTCTTAACCCATTCCTACTACTAATTCCCTTGCGATTGCCCAAGTAATATTTAATCCGAGAATCGTGGTTTCTCCTCATCTATACATCCCTTCATTTAGGGGACATAATTAACACTAAAGATATGACTTGTACCTGCCTGCAAGAGACACCTCTCAAGCAGTTGCAAGAGACACCTACCTTCTGAAATAAGAGCAAGATGACCACGTGGTACGAGACCATAGTGATGATGTAGGTTCGGGATGTGAAACAACATTTCAGTTCACCTGAAAGCGAAGGTACAATTTCTTACGAAACGAGATCAATCATAGCGGGAAAAGGAGTATGATTGATTTATCTGAAGAGTTATAACATATTTACAGCGCCAAGACTGTAACTACAGAATATTTTCTTATGAAACTTTTATTGAAAAAATCTCTTAATAACATTCATAAGACGCGCTCTCATAAAAAGTTGTAATTCTTGAAAAATTAATTAGTATCATCAGCCCTAAGTTCAATAAAAGTGATTGCCAGCAACACTTGGACGAGGTACTAGGTATGATGATCACTAGGTCGGCACTAGGCGATCTTGTACCAGGTAGATACTACAGGGTGCTCATAAAGTCTCATAAAAGTTTCTCAAAAAGTCTCCTAGAAACACACAAATTCAAAATGTGTTTAAAAACTCTAATAAACACTGAATACAATAGAACAAATCTGAATAAAATACCTTATCAATTGCATTTGTAATAAATTTTTGAAATGGTCAAGAGACTTTATGGACACCCTGTAGATCGTCAGAGATGTACTAGGGTGTGCTGGGAGCATCAACGACAGGTCCAATGATTCAGATTATGAACGAGAAAACGAGGAGGGAACTATATTGTTATAAGTACATGCAAAGCCTTCACAGTAGTCCGCATCCATGCTTTCTTTAGAAAGTTAGACTAACAAATGCTTGCAATCCTCGTACATAAAAGACAATTGTATACCAAAACTTTCACTGAAGTGATATGGTTACTAACACATGCTGGTATTTCATATAAGTGATCCTTTGGTATTTGTTTTACATTTTAAGGATATTTTAGACAGCTACTTTTCTTAATTCACAATTGAACAGAAACTCACCTTGAGATAAATGGTGTAACCAAGTCAATTTTCTTCCGTTGAAATTTGAATGATAAAATTTTTCAAACTGAAATAAAGAAGAAAACTGATGAATCACAGTCATGGGTATCTGGGGTAAAAATATATTAATGTAGACATTGAAGGTAAAAATATACTAATGCAGCCAGTTATATACATATATCAATCGTACCATTCGTAGGCACCAAATGTAAAAAACGGATTCCAACACAACAAGAAACAACACATAACTGTGTTACATTCAATGCCCAGGTAGGAATTATGATAATAGAAACGTGGTAAATCAGAATATATAAAGAACAAAGGCATCCCAACTATTTCTTAGAAAGTGGCATGAATGACATGTAGTAGTGAGGTAGAGGTTAAAATTAATATCTCCAGGAACGGATATTAAAATGAGATGTCGCTCATCTCATTTCAATACCATTCTTCATTCCTATAGCTGAAGGCTCAAAATACTGCACCAACTTTTCACTTCAAAGCTTCACTGGCTAGCTGGAAGTCATTGTATTGGCAAGAAATTTAGGCTTCTGGACATGCAGTAAAGACTACCGGGGACAACGTAACAGCAATGCTAGAAAAGCGCTTACGTATTGAAGAGGCTTCTCCAGCTCCAAGGGCAGCGCCATGGAGAAGCCCAAGTTGGTTGTGCCTAGTGGCCACGCTCCAGCCTGCACAATAGTTGAGTTGGTATCACCCAAGATGGACTTAAATTAACTACTGCACTGTCAAGTAATGTGTATCATGGATACGAGTTAGCATCACACAAGATGGACCCAAATTAACAACTGCACTGTCAAGTAATGTGTATCATGGATACGATAATCACGTTTTAACACTGCTTCAAGTCCATTCATTGTTGTAAATTGAAACGTGATGACACCGAGTAATATTCCTTTGAAGTTCTTTCATTTTAAATTCTACTAGACATATTTTAAATAGATGTTAAAATGGTGCAGAATGAACCATACCTGGAGGATATTAATGGAGAAATTGGTGTCGAGGGAGAGCTTGTGGGTGTTGAGGTACTCAGCAAACTTCTGGTTCTGGCTCTCACTGAGGGTCATGTCTGTGAACATCCTGTGCAGCTTGCTCGTGAACTCGTACCCGCAAGCACTCTGTAGAATATAAAAATTTCCTTCTTTAATATCGCTAGCAACACACAAATGAGCGGGATGCAGGCATGTGAAATACTATATGTGAAATAATATATCACCAGCTTGGTCGACTGGTGAGCGAATATGCTTGCGAGCGGAAACACCCGGGTTCGAATCCCGCTGCCGACATGGTTGACGCGGCTAGAAATACGGCATGGGACTTGGGTAAACAACCGAATAATTATCGAAGTAATTATCCGACCCAAGAATGGGCCCAATGGTTCGTTCCTATAGCCTCATTCTATTCTATTCTATTCTATACATGAGATGGTTCAAGTTAGACGAATAGGATTCACTCAAGACAAAGATCCAAAAACATGTTGGTCAATGTAATAGACAATACAAGGTGTCATTTTACATTATTTCATAGCGTAGATATGTTCTAGCACCTGAAGCATAAATTATTTACGCAAGATACTGAGATAATTGAAGTACTTTCACTAAATAAGTAATCCATTTCTTCATTTTTCCCCTTATTTGACGACTTTAGGGCACGATCCAACGGTCGCGTCATCATTTCGCTAGCAACTTTATATGTACTTCACTAAGGATACCCATCTTGATCCCAAACATGAGATGCCTTTTAATTCTATCCAATAACTTCGAGAGATACAAGAAGCATGGCTAGACATAAATCTAAAACTCGGAAACAGTGAGATCTTAACTGAGAGTTACACGACACTAGACTAACCAACTGCCGTTTGAGACAATTCCTAGAATCAGACTCGTATAAGACCTTCATGACCCAGAATGAACACGCACCTTAAGTTTGTTGATCATGGACTCTGATGAAGTCTTCATCACCCAGAATGAACACACACCTTAAGCTTGTTGATCATAGACTCCTCCAGTTCCATGGACATGCTCTGTTGGTGGATGAGTCGCTTGGCAAGGTGGCGGGAGTAGAACTTTTGGAAGACATCCTTATCTTCCACGTACTTGAAGATTGTGATGCAGTTGGACAGCTTGTCATCAATTTCTCCTTCAGACAAGCCCTTGGTCGATTTTTTGAGCAGAGTGTCACAGTACCTAATAAATATTTGCAGAGGAAAAGTTCAAAATAAAAATTACAATATTTAATGATAAAGTTATTAAAATTATAGCAACAGAGCATAAAAATTAACCTCAAAAAAGGACGAGCCCCAAATCTCGAGAAGTATATCAGAAACTAAACAGGCGTCCCCCTAAACGGAGCTCGAGACACAAACACTCACTTGGCTATAATTTCTGGACTCTTTGGAGAGCTCCTGGCCACCTTAGAGTTGACCACGGCCTCGAAGGCACGGTGAAGGGCCTCCTGGAACTGCTGGTCCCGACTGAACATGTCGTTCACGAGCCCTGAGTACTTGCAGTGCACCGACAAGAGGTTCTCCACAAACTGCGTTGCCATCTGAATAAACAAAAGGTACTCGTAATCTATTGTTAGTACGAAAATCACCACCAGCTTGGTCGACTGGTGAGCAAACCCGCTTGCGATGCGAGAAGACCCGGGTTCGAGGCCCGCTGCCGCCGTAGTCGGTTTGTGTATGCCCATCGGCGGCGAGAATTACGGCATGGGACTTGGGTGCCGACCCAAGAATGGACCAAAAGGTTCGTTCCTATCACCTCATTCTATTCTAGTACCAAAACTATTTACATTACTGTATTCACAACTAACATTCATACTGATGTACAGAGGTGCGTTCACCCATTTTCTATTATAATAGTTGCTAAAATAAACGGCCAATGAACTCAGAATACAGGGCATAAAGAACCCCCTCCAGTATTATAACGTACTAATTCTTTGACCCTAACTCTTGAAGCCAGTGCATGACTGTGACACATGCACATGACTGAAATGCCTGTGCGAGAGTGAAGTGCGTGTACGTAACTGAATTGAATAACGTGATTGGGGTGTACGTGCATGATTGATGCCTTTACTTTAGATGGCATGGAATTGGGTCCTTATAAAACTGGTTGTCCAGCAAGCAAATACTCACCAGTACGACTCAGAATTACGTTAACAAGCATGTCTTAATTTAATTTGCATGACTTTAGCGACACTCACGTTCTCTCCAGAGAGCTGGTCAACTGCCTGGAGGCCCTGACGCTTGATGTGTTCTTGTACGCAGGCCACGAGAGGCTTCAGGGCGTCTTTGATGGGCTTCAACAGCAAATACATGTTGGCCAAGTCTTCAGCTCGCTCTCCAGCCACAAGCTTTGAACATTCTCCATGCAGAAGTCCCAAGTGGTTCTCCACCAGTTCCTTATGGACGCGTTTCTCTAATTTAACGTGACAACTGGAAAGGCAAGTATCGTCAGAATGCGCCGTCAACTAAACAACACTAATACATGACGCACAGGGCATGCAGACTGATGAAGTACATTGTTGCTCAAGAAATACATCAAAACATTGGTGTTGTTCGTCAGGTGATGAAGTACAGGGTGTAGCAACACAACTTTCTTTTTTCAAAGCGCTTTACTTAAAAAAGGAGGTTATGTTGCCGCACCCGGTATAGTTCCCTAATAAAATAAAAATTCAAAATGAAACTGAGCCTAATTCCAGCTTTCAGTCGATGCATGGTGCAGGAAAGACTTGAACCCGCAATTGAAGGTCAGACTTTTTAAAAAATAAAGACTATCAACTTACCTATATAATAGAGACGTCACAGATACATCATTAATAAGTTTATATATAAAATTAGGATACCAACAACATAATGTCGAAAACTTGAATAAAATTAAGATAACTACACAACATTGAGAATTAAACAAATTAATAAAGACACCAACAATACAGAGGTAAGATCTCAATGATAAATCTTGATATACCCAGCAAAAATAGTAGAAAAACTATACTACAAACCATCATGTCATCCAACACAGTTTCATATTCATATTTTTATATTACGCACATATATTCATCTGACATGTACACTTTCATATTCCATACATATATACATTCATGTGACATACATACTTTCACCTTAGACATTTAAGAGACATCGTCATGACAGAAACATTCATGTTACACATACACATTCATCCCTTCATGTCCCTCATGACATCTTTCCTTCCATACCACATTCATACCTTTACGTCAACCTCACGTTACAAGTATAGCCTCATGTTACAAGTATAGTTGCATACTCTCACATCCTCTCACGCACTAGTTACAAAAACATGAAACACACAACACAACACACACACACACCTCGGGGGGAGGAATTTGGTGCACCGCATCTTCTCCTCCTCCTTCCTGGCTATGACGCGCGTCATGTACTGGGAGGGAGTGAGCTCCTGTAGTAGCGCCACACTCTCCCCTCTGTAGAAACCAGCAGTCTGTTGCAGTAGCGCGTCCTCGAACACGCTCTCGTACAGCTGCACAACACACAACATCATTAGTTATAGTCTCGCACTTGTGCAACTGAACACGCTCTTGTACAGCTGCACAACACACAACATCATTAGTTATAGTCTCGCACTTGTGCAACTGAACACGCTCTTGTACAGCTGCACAACACACAACATCATTAGTTATAGTCTCGCACTTGTGCAACTGAACACGCTCTCGTACAGCTGCACAACACACAACATCATTAGTTATAGTCTCGCACTTGTGCAACTGAACACGCTCTTGTACAGCTGCACAATAGAATAGACTGAGGCATTAGGAACGAGTCTTTTGGTCTATTCTTGGGTCGATACCCAAGTCCCATGCCGTAATTCTAGCCGCCGATGGTCAAGTACAAACACACGACGGTTGCGGATTTCGAACCCTCGTCTTCCTGCATCGCAAACGGGTTTGCTTACCAGTCGACCAAGCAACAACACACACCATAATTAGTTCTGGTCTTGTACTTGTGCAAGTTCAGCCACGAGTTATGTATATCTGGCCTCTACACACATTGTCAAGAGTTATCGTGTGTGTCAGGTCTCTACATGCGTACGTGAGTATACAAACAGTATACTAACATAACACTAAATTTTGCTCATCAAATACCCATTACACTTACTAAGCGAGTATTTTCTCATGATGTTTTTTTCCTACTTACGACACTGGAATGTTTTTTCACACTTATAATGTATTTTTTCTTAAAACTTACGATGCAAGTATTTTTCTTCAGACTTATGCCATAGGTAATTTTCTTCATACTTACGACACGAGAATTTTTATCCGTATTTAAGACACAAATCTTTTTCTTTGTACTTACGACATAGGTATTTTTTTTCTTAAAATTGCACACTTCGACGAAGGAGAGAATGACGCCCTTGACAATGTGGACTGGCGCAACAAGGCCCTCGTTGAGGCGGTCTGCTTTGATGCAGGCAAGCAGCACAGCCACCAACCGCTCCTTTAGAAGCTTGATGAACTCCTCCTTCCAAATCTCAAACGCAAGCTCACCTGTCCATGTGAACACATTATTTATTGAAGATGAGATGTATTGGGTCTTAAAACACCACATTGCAGTGATAGTAACACGATCTTGTTGGCTTGCTGTGTCGTGAGCAAATGGAGCTAAAAACATAAGGAAAATGTTAAATGGACAACACTGGATTATTTTTAAAGGCTCCAAATTTTGAAACTTCTACTATCCCATTCACATAAGTGGATAAAATAATATAGCATAGGAAAAAACGATACACTAATCAATGTAAGAAGATCAATTTAACTGACAAGAATATTTCAGGGAAACAGCACTGTGAGAATAAATATAAAAACGTTGGCGATTACTGTGAAGGCTGCTACATCACAGAATAACTTGCCCCTGAGAGCCAATTCCCACCACAAATTAGAAGAAAAATAAGACTAAAAAATAAACTGAGCTAAACCTACATCAGCTTTTGGTAGTGAGCAACCCATGAACACCACAACAAAACTAAGGAGAACCCAGACTTCAATGTGAACCTTATAACGACCAAATTTTTTGTTGAAACGAAATAATGCATAATTCATTACTCATCTTTACTCATTTTTGCCTAAGTTTTGAACAAAATATTTAGAATTTAGGATTCAAATGAATCATTTGTAGTTCAGGAATGCTAGTGGTCCATATATAGTTAATCCAGTGTCCTTTACTAACATTACACTTTTTTCAATGTTCGTTTTGTCTGCCTTAGAATGTTCTCAGGTATTCTTGGCACACTGCCTACACAAGACATCACTGGATTTCATGTACATGCTTGCTTAACTAAACTAAGTTTTCAAATAATATTCCTTAGATTTTCTGCACAATCCGTTGTTTGTAATTCAATCAATCAAAAAATAAACAACACAAATGCTAGTTAGTGGCTCCTTGCCATCCAGAGGGTGGCAAAGAACCCTGGTATGTTGTGAATGCATTCAATATTGAACCAAAACAGCTATCCTGTAAATACTTCAGTTAATTCTGATTTGCAAACCATCTTGGCAAAATTTGCAATGATTACAAATTATCAGAATAAGAAATGAATTAAAGCCTACATACATAAGAGTGTGTCCAACTTATGTATTTATTGTCTTCATTCTGATTAAGAGAGTGTACTGCCCTCATAAATGCACAGTGCAGGATGTAACTAATGGGTTGTTAAATGACTATAAATTGGGCATGACAAAACATGAACATCTTAACACTAATTTCATCATGTTTGAAGTCATTGCAAAATATGCTACATAGTTTATTCGTGATCAAAGAAAATGAAAATCTGGTTAAGTGAACTTACATATAGCAAGAACTAAGCATTTAGCATCTGTATCCTACAGTTTAAATAATTATAGCACCTTCTCCTAAAGCCATTATTACTTTCAAGTAAAACAGTCATTTACAGCCATTTCAAAAATACAATCATCTTGTAGTATTTAATATTTAAATTAGTGGAAAAAAGCCCAAATAGCCACATAAAAATTAATTTAATTGCCCTTACTACTTCATTTCAACCAAGTTTGCCTAAACACATCATTGAACAAAACCAAAAATGAAGAAATGGGATTAAGTTCTAGAATCAAACTCCAAAACAAATAAAGACTGTCAGTGTAAGTTACTTTAGTTGTAGAGATTGAGCAGTTAATAGATAAATACAAGCTAAATCATGTTAGAAGGCTTTGAGTTCAGAAATAAACTTCCTATTGCCACTTAAAGAAGTAAATATTTCTTATAATTGACATTAGTATTCAAACTGTAAGATGAATGTAATTGTTTTCAATATATGTATTAATATTCAGTGAATACATATAGACAAATTTGAACATGTATGAAAACACATGAAGTCAGATATTCAGAATAGAAATAAATGTGATATTGGTGTCACCTTTTCCTTACCTTAAGGAAAAAGTTAATTTAAAGTGGGACACATAAATGTAGGTTTACCCAATAGTAATATTTATAGAAGCAAGTTCTCACAAGTGCACAAAAAGGTGAACTTAACTTAAGTATACTTAACATTATTTGAACTGTTTGCCTTGAACAAATGACTCTGCATTATTTAAATCTGAAGACCTAAAGAATGAGACTATCACAGAGGTAAGGGCATGTCTACAAGAACTTGTGTATCAAGCTTACAAATGTAGCTGCAAACTCACCAATTTCCATGTGTTGTTCATTTATGTCCATTGTGATGTGCCCATACTTCTGATCAGCTTCAGAAAACCTCTGCTTTTGTATGTGCTGAACATTGAGGTAACTGCAAATAAGACCAACTTGATGAACTCAAAGTCAGAGACAGTATAGTTGCTACCTTGTAAAACTGATACAAAGTACTACTTTCTGTCAGCTACAGTGACTTTGTTATCAGAGGAGAAAGAGACTACACATTTGCTTATTGTTGTGCAATTTAACTGAGTAGATTTAACACTCTTTGAATAATTAATCATTAAAAATATTGCAATTACATGTATATTATAATTAAATTAAACACTCAATGATGGCTGAATCTGGACTGCAGTAAATATGCGCAACAGGAAAACAAAAGATAGTAAGCAATAGTAATTAGTATATGTACCAGCATCAGTAGCATTACACATAACAAATGTAACAACATCATAAAAATTAAAAGCCCATACAATTCCAGCACATTCTCCAACAAAAATTTATTCTCCAATAAAATTGTGATGTACACATTAGTTCATGAGCATGAAATACTATAACAAAAAATATCCTCCTAAATTAATTCATCAATTATGCATGATAATTACAGACATTTCATAATTACAAAAAGAGACACCATGTTAAAGACTTGGAAATTGTCATTCCTTATATAAAATAAATAGTTTGATGATACTAAGTTAAATATACTGAATATTTCCTATGAACACCAATGTTGATGCTGTATTATGTTGCAGTGATCTTAGTAAACTTTATACTGAAAAAGATAACCAAATAAGCAACACTGCACATGAGAAACCAAATAATACTGTCACAGCAAGATTGATCACTATTTTAACACTTCTATTGTGTGTAGCACCTCAACGATTATGTACTGTGAGACTTAAATTACCACAGTCAGACGCTTAATTGTTATTCTGCTTCTATTGTGTGTAGCACCTCAACAATTATGTACTGTGAGACTTAAATTACCACAGTCAGACGCTGAATTATTATTCTGCTTCTATTGTGTGTAGCACCTCAACAATTATGTACTGTGAGACTTAAATTGCCCCAGTCAGATGCTTAATTGTTATTCTGCTTACGAGAAGAGGCTATCCAAATATTTGGCTCCCTTGTTGAACTGCATCCAGTGACTGTGATAGATTATCAGGATACTCTCTTCTCCAGCAGCAGAGACCTGCAACCAGAATTAAAGTCATCACAACTGTCAGGCAATATGAATACTGATGTGCCACACAACTGTCAGGCAATACCAATACTGATGTGCCACACAACATGCATTAAAGTATAGCATCATAACAATTAATACCAATACTGATGTGCCACACAACATGCATATGAGTATAGCATCATAACAATTAATACCAATACTGATGTGCCACACAACATGCATATGAGTATATCATCATAACAATTAATACCAATACTGATGTGCCACACAACATGCATATGAGTATATGATCATAACAATTAATACCAATACTGATGTGCCACACAACATGCATATGAGTATATGATCATAACAATTAATACCAATACTTATGTGCCACACAACATGCATATGAGTATACCATCATAACAATTATCTATGTTTTAAATAAATTGCCCAGAGTGCTTCTTTGCAGGAGAAAATATTAACACTGCGAAAAACTTCTTTGAATTAGGAAATTGTCAAAATGAAACAAAATTAACCTGATTTGATGGTGTAGTGCTCATCTAACAAAATTTGCAATATCCAACCAATAAAAATTGAGGTGTAAAAATATCAAATTATCCTATTATATTATTATTTTTTGACAATCCTTATCAAAGAGTTCCTCTAACTGTGAACTGCGTTTTAACAATGTCTCAGACCAATGAACAATTTTCAATCATAATTTGAAAATACCAAGTAGCACATTTGACTAGGAAGTTGTTGCTTCAGTACCAGCAGTGAGGATAATCAAAAAAGCATGCTCAGGTCATTAGGCTTTTTTAGAAGTCCAGAAATGATAAAATTCATGAGAAAAAGTTTTTCTTTTAATTAACAAAACATGATGCAACAAGAAATAGTTTGACATTAACTTCTCAGTGACTTCAAAAGCTGCTTGGTCAAACTGATTTAAAAATGTGTATTCATTGTTAGAAATAGAGAGCAATAAAAAATATGTATGATAATGTTTTAGACTTACCTCATTATAGAGGTTAGCTACATGGTTGGAGAGAAGTTGCTTCACTTCATCATAAAGTTTTTCTGCCAAAGATTCAGGAAATGCCACACAGAGAGAATAGACATCTGTAAAACATTGAGTCCAAACCTCATGACGAACAGAGTCCATGTGAAGGACACTTTTTATTGTCTCACTTAGCTTTCTCCATGTTGCATCAAAGTCTACTTCCTTGGGTTTCAAGGACATTTTGAAACCCAATGTATATTTTTCTGAAATCAAAGTTTGAGAGTAAGGCAAAGAGCTAAATAATTTTAAGAGATGATTTTCAATCAGTGCATATACATTTTCTTCCTCATTGTGTTCATCTTCACATAATGTACCAATTAATTGCAAAGAAAATATAAAACACTTCAAACAATGTTGAAGTAACTTCATGAAACTGATTTCTTATCAATACAGTACCTCTGTGACACAACAGCACTACAACAAAAATTAAAATGTAACAATTTTGAGTGGCAAAATGTAAGCAGGAGGCTTTTACTTCTATTTGAATTCTTCCTTCTGGTCCTCCTTATTAAAGTGTGTAGGAACTTTTATTGAATTTGAACACTATTTAGTAACCAAAATAAGCAAATAATTAGCTAAATTAAAATATTAAATTTATGTATTCACACTTGCCACTCAATTCAAGAACTGTAATATTTAACAATTTTTTTTAAATTTCAATAAAGGCTTTCAAAAGAACTGCACTTAGTAACACACTACTCAACAAAATACAGGTGTATCATTATGAAGTGTTCTCCCATGGTTGGAAAACTACCTAATGATAAACTGGTCAAATTAATTGTCCAAAACAAGGGTACTTTCACAATATTATTTCCATATTTTACACTGGAAACTCAAATGAACCAATAATTATCTCAATTAATTACTGTAGCATGCATAAAAACAGTAAATTTGTCTCATTGTCAAGCTGCCTTCTAAATTTTTCTCCTCTGTCAGGACATAATGGGATGGATACACACAGATAGACAGAGAGAGAGATGAGATACATAGTCTATTATATATGTAGATGATACAAATAAATGTGAATACCTTATCAAGATCTGCCAGAAAGCAGTCCCTGTCTGGACACCACATTCTGAACATGTGTAGTGGCCTAAGACATTTAAAGGCATCAGTTCAGATCACAATCGCTCTACACTAGTCAGAAGAATGAAGGTAATATCCAAAATTGACTAGCAGCTACTTTATTAATGTTCAGTTTTTTATACTTTGCATAGTACTTTGATTCTCTTCTTCAAAATAAGAAATGTTACTCATGCAATGTAGAGATACAATTATATCATCCATTGGCATTTCCTTTGCCTTCGAAGTTATCAATCGTTAAGCAAGAATGTTTGATTTCAAACATTTTGCATCAACTGTAAAGAAAAATTAGTGTCTAAAAATCTAGCATATCAGGATTTTGCTGATGAGATATTTTACATCCCTAGACTTAGACTTGAAGACCAGTTCTGGCTGAAGCCTTTAATACCTTCTAAAACACACACATACAACAGGGTAGTATTCCAAACTTTTTCCCCCATTGTCCAAGGTTGTCTGAAATAATTCCTCAAGAGCCCCTGAGTCATTCCATGGAACAGGACCAGTCAAGTAAGGGCGTCACTGACAGAACCAAGTTTCCCACTCTCAGCACTGAAGAATAGAATGTTTCAATAGAAACAAACTTTGCTCTGCACAGCATTGTGTGTCACATACCTGGATAGACTTAGACTTAGATTTGAGAGCCAGCATTTGGCTGGGGCCTTTGTAGCAGCCTTCAATACCCTCTAATACACACACACACATACAACAAGATGGCATCTCAGAGTTTTTCTCCTGTGAGCCAAGGTTGTCTAAAGTAATTCCTCTAGGGCCAACCTGAGCCATTCAATGCATGACTCAGACATGGTAATGCAAATCTGTAATATTGTTACTGCCAAGTAAACAAATAATAGTACAGAAAATAATGCTATACCCAGAACAAATTTAACATAGAAACTAACTTGGCTGATTCTGATTGCAATCTAGCTGTTGTACATTATTACTAATGATGCTTTGTTTTATGCAGTGTTAAAGAGATTTGTCTACTTTGCAGTAAAATTAAATTATTTTTGATACACCCGGATAGATTTATAGAAACTAAACACACTAATAATGCAAACTGTCAGATTGCAATGAAGTTGAATAGCTGAATTCTAAATAAAAGAACATCGCAATACTGTGACAGATGTGCAGGAACTTAACTTGGTAACAACTGCACATTCTAAAAAAATAGAATGAATAACAAAAATATTATATTGAAAATTATAAAGTAATTAATATCAGCTATTGTTACTGGGAAAGTAAACATAGAGCATGAGTATTGATATCGTTCGAATAAGAGCCACCCGGTGAGCATTTGCAACTGTAGTTGTGCAGGAGGTGAAGGGAGAACTCGAGGTCGCGGAAGCGGATTCTTAGCACGTATTTTGGTACTCTCAAAACAAAAATCTGGTGTTTGCTGCATGGAGACCTCAAAAATACTTTCATATATTAAAAGTCTAGTACAAAGAAAAATAATCCTTAATTTACCAACCTTTTAGGTTAATGAGTCAATTTAATAGGTATGAATAAAATCAAAATTAAAGCGGTTACGAATTGGAAATGTCACCCATTATCGGAAACGTTAATGAACCAAAAAAATTATCATCTGCAAGAATTCATTACAACCAAGCATACTGTAGCATGACCTGCTACCCCTTTAAAGGTTATGAAATTATAAGTATTAAAATATTCCTCATTTTTAGTAATAAAAATAAGACTAAACTTCCAGTGATTTTTACCAACTCTTTACAATTAAAACATGCATATTTAGTGCACGTTATTGTAATAATATTTATATTAAGTAACGTTAGCCAGAGAGTATTTCCAATCAAAACTTTTTCTGGCAATACTCTCACGCTCATTATCGAGACATAGCTCTCCCAGCAATGACTCGTGAACATCAACATGTGACGTTAGGTTATAGTTCCCTGAATTTGGGGGACCGTCTACCACCCACTTACTCACTACCTACTATACGCTTACTCACTACTCGCTGTGAACCCACTTACTATACCCGCTGCATTCGTACACTTATACGCCACATACTGCACCTACTGTACTCGCTGTACTCGTGCAAGTCTCAAGCAACAGTCGCTATAGCTCTGGACTGGCCATTCATCCCTGAAGCTGAACTGGCCTAATCATCATCTGGACGCTCTGGACTGGCTCAATCATCCCAAGAAGATAACAAGCTATTTCTCTTGCCAACTTCCTTGAATACCAAGCAGAGTTCCTGTCATGAGTTCTTTTATTCTCCTTGAGTAAGGTCGCACGGGCGGATAGATTAGGTTTTGTTAAAGTTGGTTGCTTAAAATTCCCCAAGCACAACCGAACTTTACACATACAATGGATAAAAATTAAAAATATATTTTTACAGTTATATCGGGAAATATTACTCAAAAAAAGTTTATTGGAAGAGGTAATTTAAAATAAATGGTGTTTAATCAACCTTAGTTATTCCTGGAGTAATGTATCAAGTGGGGTAGAAATTGTTTAAAATGATACGCTCTCATAATATGGGGATAGTAAATTAAAAATCTATTCAAAAAATTTCAGAAATTTGATTTCTGCTATACAAATGTTCAGCAGCCACAATTCACCTCAAAGTTTCCACGCTTCCTCATATGTTTGTGAATATTTAAAAGTGTAATTTTCATTTCAGAACTGCACAATCGGGGGAAATGTATGAGCAATGCAAATATGTAATTAATTCAAGTTTTGACAAAAAGGTTTTAGGATAGTTTTATAAACTTTCGGGTATGAGAATAACATTATTACAACACTATTATTATAGTAATATTGTTAACAACATTATTCTAGAGATGGAATGTTCCGTTTATTTGGGTTGTATTCATTTGTACGAGTTTATCGGGCGACTATTCAAGATCAGGGGTTTTGTTTGGGAGTTTTCCAGAAAGTGAGTGGTACGGTGTGTTGAGTCGCAGCGTTGATTTCATAACAACTTGAGCAAGAAATTGTTGAGTTTCCTTTCAAATGTGAGGCCAAGTTTGGTGGTTTTTCATTCTCTGAGCGTGAGTTAAATTACATGTTCGGGATGGAATCAATGTTAAA
Source organism: Trinorchestia longiramus (assembly GCA_006783055.1). Lineage (NCBI taxonomy): Eukaryota > Metazoa > Arthropoda > Malacostraca > Amphipoda > Talitridae > Trinorchestia > Trinorchestia longiramus. Next base: position 25,925 of record VCRD01002278.1, on the reverse strand, counting down.
TCCAATTATTTGCAGAGTGTGAACGCTTTACTCAGTTGTTGATCACTGCAGAAATTGATTATATAAGTATGAGCACTAATACAATGAAGTTTTTCCAAAATATTTCATCTTTTTTCGTGCATTTAATCACGAAATTTAGGCCTTTTTATTATGTTAGGTTTCCTTTTATAGTATAATCATAACATTCAATTCTTCGTAGATGGTATGTTACAATAAGTTAATGTGAAACGTCAAGATTGTGTCTACTAAAGCTTGAACTATATCAAGATATAAATCGTTAATCATCTGTGACATGTTTTAGCTCTTCGTTATAATTCCTTAGTTGTTCTCTGATTCGTAGGATCCAATTTTACTAAACGCAATGAAGTTTTCTGTTTATGTAATAATAATTAAATCCCATGAATTGTTCGTATCAACTCTAAGCGGTCGACCATTATATTAGAAATTCTAACTTGGATTTCACTCAAACTTGTATTTTCAAATTCAAGAGCTTTAGCCTTACTACTAAGACCTCTAACTCTAACATTGCACTGTATGTAAATTTTTCTGAAGTTAACGCTTTGTTGCAGTTCAAGACGTTCCTTGTAATTCATAATTCTCAGTCGTACCTAAAAAGAATGATCGTTTGCACTGCTGTATTCACCTACTATGGTGATATTAGGATTAATTAACAACAATGTCACCATTAGCCGTAAGATGTTAGCTTTACGATTTGAAAACCCGATTCCTTGTGCTGTGTAGCCATATTGTACTCGGTGATTTATCGGAATGAAGTTGATTTATTTTACATTTTTAGTAATCATGCTGACAGCGACGGTTTCCGTCCATCTTGTGACTTGAGGTAGAGACCTGCAGGAACACGGGATGATCTGGAAGTTCAAGGAAACAGTTAATATAAGTCAAATCAGTCGGACTACCTTGTTCCTCAGTCACAAACACAGGAAATTCGAGGGCTCTCTGGGAGTTCGAAACTAGGGGCTTGGGAACGCAAGCACAGTTTATTCACCACTTCGTTACAGCGTAACAATAAGGAAGAAATAAATTTTCTAATTACCTTAGAGTTTCTACAGTAATTTACGCTGCTGGAGTCTGGAACATATAAATTTTCACGTTCTATGACACAAGTGTGTTCAATTTTTACTCATCGCTCTAGAAAAAAAATGAAGTGCCTAGAACAAATTTCGTATAAGGAAGGAGTGATGAGTAGTGTAGTCTCAGGCACACATACAGGCTTGATAGTAATTTTCTCTGTTATTTCACAAATTCTGAACCAGAAAAATGAAAAAATCGTATTATAGTAGTTACCCAATTTTATCTGCGCTAGGTTGCTTTTAATGTTTAGTATAAGACGGTTTGTAACTTTTCGTGTGAGGTTCTCTTTAATAATTTAAAATATCATTTTGTAACGTATGTATTGTGAAATTTATTCCTAATATTTTCTTACTCAAGGTACTGCAAGATTTATAAAAACACGTATGGCACGTGGTGAAAAGTGCTAAAATATCTCCATGTAGTTAGTATTGAGTTTAATATTAGCTGGAATGTGTGTGCTTGACAATAATTTAGCAACAGGTTCATACGGACCATAAAGTGTAGCTATATCGAACAAAACGTTCACTAAATCCTTAAAAACATCATTACTGCCAGCAAGCGAACCTACCTTCCCTTAAACTTCGACTTAGACTTAGATTTGAGGGCCAGCGTTTGGCTGGGGCCTTTATAACGGCCTTTAATTCTTTCTAATACACACACACATACAACAGGATGGCATCTCAGAGTTTTTCTCCTGTGAGCCAGGGTCGTCTAAACTAATTTCACGGGGGCCACCCTGAGTCCTTCAATGTAAAAGAACTAGCCAAGTGAGGACATCACTGGGAGATCCAGCTTGTCATAAGTCCCGTTTGAATGTCAGAATATCAACGGTTACGGGGGTTCAGTGCCGTCCTGCTAAGCTAATCGAGCATTCTTATAGACTACTTCAAGTTTTAAAATTGCAATATAAGAAATCGTGCTTCTTATGTACATCTTTTATGTATAATTGACCAAGTAATAGAGTGTAATAAAAGATAATGCGTATAAACTACAACGAAAACCATTGAAGACATCCAAGGGGTGTCTCTGACACAAGGTGGGCAGTTCTGTACGATGGTAGCCAGGATACCGGTGTTATATGTATACTGTCCATACCAAAAGCTTGATCTTTACTGGCAGAAATAATTCAGATTGAGACTGAAATTATGTAAAGTTCAGCTGAAGAATGAGATATTGCGTCAAATATTATTCCTAGCAATCTTTTGATGGAATTAGTTTAAAAATTTGAACCATAATTTTCAACAAAAACACAGGTTTTACAAGTCGAAATTCATGTATTGATTAGCGTCAGGGTCCTTTTTAATTCATGCATTCAGATGGAGTGCAGTAAATGATGGTGTACAGTGATCGAGTACATTAAATTAGGAATCCTCTTTAATGATGGATAAATATGCCACGAGCTCAAGAGTGTTAAAGCGAATAAATCTCCTTAACTTGTATAAATTATGGCCGTGTAAGGGAGGAAGGCTAATAACGGGGGAAAATGGCGTATTTTAAAGTAATTTGGCGTCTTTGGTATCCCCAACACAATGCTTATATCAGTTTATATTTCAGTTCAACTATTTTTCTTCAGTAATAAATTAGAATATATGGGACAGATACACACAGATAGATAGATAGAGAGAGAGAGAGAGATAGACAGAAAGACAACGAGATAGAGAGAGACGGAGGTACACTGTCTATTATATATGTAGATGAAAAATTGGAGTTAAGAAAGAAAAAATAATCTATGCTATGGGTTTCAAAGTAGAATGATAGTAAACAGGAATCATGGCAGCTACTTGCAGTGGAAATTCAGACGCTGGAGGCTTTACATTTGATGTTCTGCTACAAATATTTGGTAATTTTTATTATCTAAGAAAGTAAAAAATAATTCTGTGAGACAGATGGAGCAGAAAAGTCTGCCTTGAGAATTTTTCGTGCAGTTACTTTAGAAATACGGAATCAGTATTAATATACTGATTCAGTATAGAGTACTACCTCAATATTATCAATACTGATAATACAGGGTGTTTCAGAATTAACTGACCCTTTTCATTTAATAATAAAACAAAAACTAAACACACTAAGCTATTAAAACTGGTTTCAATTGCATGAAAAACGATTTTATGATATATGAACACTATTTTTTCCAAACAATGTCCTTCAACTGATGACCACGGTTCTTTTGACAACTTTGTTTTCTTTTCACTGTCATTTCCTCCACACTCCTTAGTGTGCCTGGCGAGCGTTGAGCAATTTCATGATGGATATTGTTTTTCAGTCGTTGAAAATTTGATGGTTTTGCGATATAGACTCGTGACTTAGTGTATCTCCACAGGAAAAAATCGGCTGGGGTCAAATCTGGAGAACGAGGAGGCCGTGGGATGTTCCCAAACCGTGAAATCAAACGGTTTGAAAAACACTCTCTCAACAGTGTCATTGTTTCTCTTGCTGTATGTCTTATGGTTTTATCCTGTTAAAACCAAGGATTGTGTAGGTTTCTTTGTCACTCAATTGTTGGAATTAAAAATTCTCTAATCATAATTCGGTATTTTTCACCAGTAACTGTTGAAGTTGTTCCATTATCATTTTCCAAAAAGCAAGGATTAAATACAGTGAAGGCGGTTATTCCACACTACACAGTGACACGAGGAAAGTGCAGTGTTTTTTCCTGGATTTTTTATGGATTTTCATTGCTCCAAATCCTCGAATTATGTTTATTAACATGGTCACACAAGTGAAAAGGAGCTTCGTTAGATAATATCATGTTTTTGATGAACGAGGCATCCTTGCTCAAATGGAGAAACGATGCAGCATAATTAAGATACAGTTGAGGATCATTAGTCAATATCTCATGGGTCAGTTATATTTTGCACGGGTATAACTTCAGGTCACTCTTTAAAATTCATTGTAATTAATGATCGAGAAATAAATGAGTTGAACATTTCCTGATAGAGATTGAAGGATTATCTGCAGCATCTGTAGACTCGGTCAATTACAGCATCAGTTCGTAAGGATCTTAATCTTCCAGATCGTGATCTGTCATTTACACTACCAGTCTCTGTGAATTTACGAAATCGAGATTTAATTGTGTTTTTAGAAAGACTTGTTCTTGTTTAAAACTGGATTTGGTAATCACGCTGCACTTCTGTTAATGAAAATGACCTCATGTACACTTGCAGAATTATCATTCTTTCTTCTTTGCTGTATCGAGACATGATGGAAAAGCAAGGCTTTGAAATCGAGTTAGAAATGTAGTAATCCAGTTGATGTATATTTAGAATACCATATTAATTAACCATAAAAACGTTTTTCTTTCAATTGAAACCAGTTTTAACAACCTATCGTTCTTATTTTTCGTTTTATTGGTAAACTCGACAGCTCCTGTGGAAATTCCACGATTTAGATTTAACTAATTTGAAATTATTATAGAGATGAATGCATTAAAAATTTGCAACGAATCATTGTGTTTGAAATGAATACTTTGTATTAATTTTATTCAGTACTACTTCTCTGCATCTTATCTACTGATAACATGGCCCAGATAGTACCCCTTGATATTCCTTAGTTTAAAAGTGACAAAGTTAAGGATCTATCAAATAAAATACAAAGTCTCAGTTTTACCCATGCATATTTTTCATCAATATACACCGAACTTCCATTTTGTATCTTATCTACCGATAACATGGCCGTGTAAGAAATAAAAGCTGATGACAGAATTTTTTTTGGTATTTTATAGTGATCTGGTGCCCTTAGTATCCACAATACAATGCTTTTAATACATGCATACGCGTTCTGAATTTACTTCAATAACTGTTCTTCAGTAGTAAATAAGAAGTAATAGGACATACACACACAGATACAGACAGAGATGGAGATACATATATTGTCTATTATATATGTAGATTAAAAGGGTCAGTCAATTCTGGTACACCCCGTACAATTGGAAATTGATTAGCTGAGTTAATTTTTCTGCTCCAGTGTAATAATGAAGAAATGGCACGTTCAAAAATGTTAATAATCGTGAAAAAATTGAAATTTAATTCATTTTCAAGCGCTGAGCCACAACTTTAGGATTATCCGGATATTTCCATTCCCAGAATTGGACAAGCTCAAGAATTCTTGTTTATGCGGACTGGCGGAGACGACGGCATGAGACATTCACAAGCAGCAACAACAAATCAGTGAACTGTTGGATGTCGTGAGGAGAGGTGCAGCAATCGTCCAGCGCCATGTCTAGTTACGACGAAGTTGGAGTAGGTGACTCCGTTCTACTGAGTGAGATTTCAACTCCTGCATTCGTGGAGAACATCAGAATTAGGTAAATTCTGTTATTGTTTTGCTTCTTATTCGCGTTTAATGGATGCATTTTCAAACCGGAGTGCGGGTACCTGGCTGACAACCGCCGCACCCTGTCCTGTTTAAAAACACATGTTGTGGTAGATTCCTTTATCTTCTGTTATCAGGAGCCTGGGGTAAACTCAAGGCACTATTGAAATTAAGGCATATGTTCTGAGGTAGAATTAATTGATTTAAATGAAAGGCCAATTCAAGCCCTGAATTCCATTTGATCCAGAACCCTGGTGCGAGTTAATTAATTGAACGAGCGATATGATGATTAACATGCAATCTCTTCTAATTTAGATACACCTGTCATTCACGGTAGTAATCCGGTGAATTTTGATGCTTTAGAGCTAGTAGAAGTATGTAGGAACAGTCAGTTTTAGCATTCTAGTGACGTAGAACGAGGTAGAACATGAGGTTGAACCTGTTGCCACATTTAAGGGACGAAATATTGAGGGTATGATTTACAGCCGTGAAATTCTTCAGGTCGAGACTGTTCCCTTACATCAAACTAATTATTACTTTGTCTCAGTACCCCGTGTTATTATTACTTCGTCTCTGGACCCCGTGTAATTATTACTTTGTCTCAGTACCCCGTGTTATTATTACTTCGTCTCTGGACCCCGTGTAATTATTACTTTGTCTCAGTACCACGTGTTATTATTACTTCGTCTCTGGACCCCGTGTAATTATTACTTTGTCTCAGTACCACGTGTTATTATTACTTCGTCTCTGGACCCCGTGTAATTATAATTAAATAGGATCTGCATTATATTATTTTCGAAGAAAATTGAAAATTTCATTAAATATACATACATATACCTGCTATGTTGCCTATTCAATACATCGAAACCTGTTTCAACATCAGTCGGTATCTTTTACTCCAACTTATTGGTGCCCGTCATTTTAAATTATTATCGGTCATTAGATGCTCTATAAAATTAATATTATTGTATCAATAATGGTGCTTGTTCCACACTCGTAGTAGTACTCGTATGTTTTATACACATTTGTACTTGTGTAGAACAATGCACCATCATTGAAACATGATTAATGACTTAATTAAACATTTAATGAGCGTTTTAAAATTAAAGACAGCCGGCTGTTATGGGTTAATTTGGAGTCTTTATATCCAGCTGGTCCGTATTTGTGATACTGGGGTCAACAAAAACTGCAGGTTGGGATGGAGCATTGGGATCAAGTCATTTTTGGGGCATGGGTTTGTCATAGATGTCAAATATAGGGTCGTTCATTGCAAGTACTAGTAGACCCACACGTGAAAATTCACGCGTTTTTTTACTGAATTCTTTTGTTTGATTTGCCAGTGGACGCGGGTTTTGCGAAGGAGTTTCCACATTGAAGGATGTGCCTTTGGTATCTACAATACAATGCTCACAAACCTTTCGAATTTCCTGCTATCTAAATCCTTAAGAGCGTGAAAGAGAGACGGATAAAGCAAGAAAGCAAGCAACAAACTGTGTATTATTATGTAGTGGAATATTTGGTTGTTATGAGTAGTTACGTTTTTAACGGTTGCAGTGTTCATTGAAAATGGTATATCGGTAAGGTTTACTGGTATCTGAATCGTATATGCATCGGTTTCAAAAATAGTGTACATATCTGGTTCCGGCCTGAAATATGGGATCTGGTATGAAACTATTTTATTTAGAAAATTCATAAACTCGTATAAGTGACCTGCATGTATCACGTATCTTTATATATATATATATATATATATATATATATATATATATATATATAAAGCAAATTTAGGAATAATTTCTTCTGACAAATAACAAACAAACGTCTTGCTTTCAGTGCTTGCAGTAGTCGCTAAAATTTCAGTGAGGCCGCCCGAGCTCTAGCTCTGTCTTGCTTAGTTTAGATACCTGGTCTTCTTTCAGCAATATAAAGACTTGTTCTCGCCTGTATAATTTATTGAGAAAGTCTACTTTAAATTTAAGAACGAGATTTCTGATGGCAGTGGACTGTCGTCGGTGGGAGTACATACAGGGTGTCTCCAATATAGATTTTCAAAAGGCTGTAGTTTGAAGTTCTACGCGTTAAAATAAGATAGGTAACAACCTATTATGATTACACCTTAAAACTTTAGATTTTGCTCTTTCGAATGCGATCTGTCCCAGCCTGCTAGCACCAGTAGTATTCAAACTACAGCCTTTTAAAAATGTATACATTTTTTGGGACACCGTGTATAAAGTTGACCGATTGAGTGGTCGCCTTCTGTTGTGTGCGAGGCTGGGTTTAGTTTCACACAAATTGTCAGTTATTTGAGCAAAATGCTTTATAAACTAATCGGACTTGGTGTATCTATGATACCAGTTGCAGGGTTTGGTTGTGAAATTAAATTCTTGGTGAAAAGTTTCGTTGATGGAGGTATTTGGCGTGCCTTTTCGTTTCCCTTCAGTAACTCGTGGAAGAAATGGAAACCGTTCTAACACACCTGGTCCGGCTTAACTCTTCTGGTCTGGAGGATTTGCTAGTCATGGTAAAGAACAAACTTTGGCTGGTGACCTTGACTTCTCGGTCAGAATTTCATAGCTCGAGCAAACGTACGTCGTCCTTCTAATAATTAAACTTTGCCGCATCTGAAAAGAAAGCGTCGCATGTGTGGTACACTTTGTAAATATGTTTTTATTGAATTATACGTTTCTTCGTACGGTATCAGAATTCGTTTATTTCGTAGAATCTAATTATTATTTATACCAAAGAAATATATTTCTCGCAGTGGGATCAAGAAACATAAATCTTTCCACATAAAGTATTTGGATTTTCCACACTTCGACCAGTAAGCAGCAAACTATTGTCTTTAGATTTCAAAATTGTCTTGCTTTTATCCTCCGATGTAATCTAAAAAAAGCGTCGATTCAGCACTAAAACCAAGCATTACCTCTTCACGTACACTGGTATCCTAGATACGAGCAAACTATGCAAACTATAATATTGGGCAACAATTTTATTTTGAACTGCAATCTTATGATAAGAGGAAACTTAAGTTTGATGCGTTAATCCATTATGTGGGAAAAGTTAAAGTTTGATGTGCTTCATGTGAAATCTGTGATGAAACTAACGGGTCATCTAGTTCACGGAAAATGTTTGTTTCGCATTGCAAGACAAAGACTTCTGCTTTGAAACCTAGTTTTTAAACACGTTGACTCCGAAGTGGTACGTATGTGTACCACAGAGGTTAGGTTCTGTAATTTTTTTCAGATCCTTCTAGTGACTATGCGTACAAAGTGAAGTTTTACACCAATCAGGCAATCGGAGGCAACGTGTTAATGTAGTATGTGATGCTGCAAGGCTGACGTCTGTTTGGCATGGGAATAAAGTGACTATAAAACACGGACCGATATTTTGTTACTATTTATTGGTATTTAGAATACCGATTTCGTGCACAAAATAGATGTTCTGTTTGCTATTGCTTGCAGAATCTATTTTATTCCCGCAATTTTTGGTATTCTAGATACCAATGAATAATAATAAAATTTCGGTGTATGCTTTTTTTAGGGTCACTCTGTACAATTTATTGCTCTGTTGTCTGTGCAATCGTCACCAATATCGTTAAGCACATGCAAGCTTTTGTATGTGAAAAAAGAAGTATCAAACTTCAATTTCATATTAAATTTTTTTACTGGCCCGCTGTGCCTGAAATTTGATGGTAAACTTCTGCAATGCAGCTGCTGCAGCAGCAAGAAGAATGTCTCACAACTACTCTGGGAAAAGTTGCTTTTGATAAATAATGAAAACCAGATGCTTGATTGGACGGTTCCACTATCTGGAGAGAACGGGGCTCCTCTCACGTGCTATCAGCTTCTTGTTGAGATGACAGCCTCAAGCTGCACTGCAGCCCAACACTCTCGACATGCCACAATTATTTATGTGTATGTATATGTGACCTCGTTGCAGCTCAGCTGTATATGACCATCTGTGACCTCCTCCAAGTACTCTCCTCATGCATATCTCGTCCTAAATTTTGAAACTTGTTCCTGCAGGACAGAATTGTTCTCGTTTCTTGTCAATTCCGCGACGTCCACGTTAATGCACGACCGGGGTGTGTGCTGCAATTTGAGAGTTAACTCCTTTCAATTATTAGTTGAAGTTAGGTGCTCAGTTATTCTACGACGAGGCATGTGTAGTTTTTTGTTGATCATTTTTTTATTGTTAGCTAAAGTCAGATACTTTTATTTCTGGCAAGAAGTGGTGTTTAGTTCCAGTATCCAGGATACGTGCGCGGTGGCTCGCGGGAAGAAACGCAAACAAAAGTTTTCCTGAGATTTCGTTATTGCAAGCGGTCATAATTTATTGCAAGTTTCCCGAGATTTCGTTATTGCAAACGATCATAATTTATTACAAGTTTCCCGAGATTTCGTTATTGCAAGCGGTCACAAATGATTGCAAGTTTTCCGAGATGACGTTGTTGTAGTCGACCATAATTTTAGAGCAAGTAATTTAGTAAAGTCGACGATTTAATTTCGTTGGCCCGGCTGTATATTTTTTTGGGCAGAGTTGCCAAATTTCCTTCTAATGAAAGTAAGATCAATGGCTTATAGGCACGGAATTCAGTCCTTTATGAAGGCAGAGCTGACCTCTTTATAAACGTGTATTATGAACTATTTGTGTTTTGATAGTCGAGTTGATGTGACTTTATAAAAGTATAATGTAGGTGAGACCCCTGAAAGGAAGTACTCGTAAAGAAGAATATAAGAATTACTAATGGAGCAATAATAATTGTTTTTTAAACGATTTCCATATCGATACAGCTTCTATTCAAATGCCACGATTCTGATACGAATTCTGATTTGTGTTTATTTCTTTATTTTCATTATCTGACCAGATATCCAGATAGAATTTGAGACTTCGGTGTAGAATCCGATGTGAAGAAAACCCTCTGGTTTTCGGATTCCTCGTCCCATCATTAATTAGAAATTTTCAGTGGTTTTAATAAGAGGCGATGCCCTCGTAAAAAATAGGGAGTCCAGGATTGCTTCCCTCAATCTTATCCCTTGTTTACTACTCTTCCCTCGTACTGGGCCGTGAACCAGTTATTACAGCTAGTAAAATATCCACTTCGAACTGGAGAACCACAACCGTAAGTGATGCTTAATTTTCATTTTGTCGTGGTCTTTGTTGCTCAACTTGTTCTATTTTCTGTACGACCTTCAGAAGCACCAACACGTCCGTTATGTTTCTCGAAGGTGCGCTCGTTTTGCACTCACGAGACTTGTGTCGATGATCCCAGTCAATAAAGAACCGCTTCATGACAGTGAGATCTCTTGCAAGTGTCGGGATCCAATTCAATGACTCTGGCGGGCCTCCTAACATCGCTAATAAGGCGTCACGTGCTCGCTCTACGCCCTGCCGGAGTCACTCGAGACTTCTTTCACGACGGTCCTTTTTAGCGTTCTGTGTTAGTGGTATCTAGGATACCGATTTCCTGGGTCAAAATGGTCTCTCGCGTTTGAAAGTTCAATCAATGGTAAATGGAGTAAAAATAACGAAAAATGTGTTGTGTTTTTGAATTGTTCATCTACTGCTATTTCGTTTAATCTGTGGTGTTTTTCGTTTCGAAGGGATATTTTTCGTTCTTATTTCCGCTGTCATCAAACGTACAAGTGTAGTGCACCACTCAGCCTCACCCTGTACAGAAGTGTCATATTTTAGGAGTACGTTTTTTACGGCTTGAGGTGGAATTTTGGTAAGACGTTTCTACGATAAAAAGAATGAAGTTTCATATTCTATATGCTAATCGTCGTCTCTAAATAGGTTAACAGAATGCAACCACATGTATTTATTGTAAAGTATAATTAAAATTTGAAAACTTTTCTCACTCGTTGCAGTAATTCTAGAAGTGGCCACAGACAGTATTGTCATACAATCACTACTGTGTTTTTTTCACTATTACCCACTTACTTGCCTCGTCTTGTAAATAAATAAACAAGAACTCAAGGATCTGTACCAACCATTTCATTTATTCTGGCGGTTCTGATGAAAAATACAAACGGGATTAGCTTGGATGCATTGCTCTTCATGCGTACCCACGTACATCTGGTTCTGTAGGCCCGTGCGTGTGTTGGTCGAGCTGTCAAATCAGTGACGCGGCCTGTTGCTGCTACACGTATGTGTAAGAGAAGACTGCATCCTGTGGTGCATACAAGCTTGTCTTTGTGCAAGCTGTGGTTTGTTGGGTCATACAGGCGTTCACTGTTTCTCTGCCCCGTGTACTGGTACAACAAAGCGATGCTCCAGTGCTGTTTATTTTTTCCATGTACATCGTTGTGACTGATCCCAGTTTTCCTTCGTTGTCATTTACCTCTCAATGACGACTTACGAATATAGCGTGCGGCAACAAAACTTGGATTTTATTGTGTGTTATTCAAAAAGCACAGGGCACAACGAGCACATGGCACAAAGAGCACATGGCACATACGCCTGACACTTGTACCGTAACAGAACACAATACCACAGCAGCGAGAGAACTAGGATGGCTCTCACTCTCATAACTCGCAGTCTCCGTCACCTGGGAAGCAAAGCGACCTTTGAGGTTAAGTGAAGAGTGAAGTACGCATCTATTGAAGTGAGTCATGTGCGCTGAATGTGGCTCAGGACGGAACGTAAAACAGGTGTTGCAGTGGTGGCACAGGTGTTGCTTACACCTGTGTGCTAGTGCATCTGGTGGTGCGCACACTGGTGCATCTGGTACTGTACGCGTTGATTACTAGGGTATCTTTATTGCGTTCTTCTTTATTGACTTCTTTTTGATCTGGCGTGTGCATAATATGTATTTCGCTATGGTCTGTTCATGGAACCCTAAGTTTGTTGTACAGGGTGCGGCAACACAACTTCCTTTATTCAAAGCGCTTCACTTTGAAAAAAAGGAAGTCATGTTGCTGTACTCTGTACGCACTCCTGGTATACATGATACGTCGTCGAGGGAGGGTTCACAGTATATGTGGGTGCCGGCTACCTGCGTGACTGAAATACTGATGAATTTCAGTTTTTACTCACCATAAATGGTGCTGAAGGTCTCATGCTGGATGATGCTGTTGCTATAACAAAGTGCAGGGTCGGTCTTGCTGAAATTGCTGGGGCAAGTTTCGCGGGTACAAAATATAGAGGTGATTGTTGTGTTGTTTCTTCGTTGCTGGTGTTTGGAAAATATATTGTATTTTGATCGATCTGTTATATGTAATGTGCCAGGTAAAACAATCCAATTTAAAACCGTGCGACTATTTTGTACATTAGTAATTTATGCAATTTACGTTAACCCTTTAGGGCAGGGTGGTATACTAAGTAACCCACTAATTTAGATACATTTACCACTATTTTTACCCTCAAATCTTGTGCCTCAAAGGGTTAACAAATACCTGACTAGTAAATGAATTAACTACAAGTGCTGGGAGACCACTGGTATGGGATCGGTACTCGATGACGTTATTGCGAGTCCTTATTGCGAGTCCTTATTGCGAGTCCTTATTGCGAGTCCTTATTGCGAGTCCTTATTGCGAGTCCTTATTGCGAGTCCTTATTGCGAGTCCTTATTGCGAGTCGTTATTGCGAGTCGTTATTGCGGGTCGTTATTGCGGGTCGTTATTGCGGGTCGTTATTGCGAGCCGTTATTGCGAGCCGTTATTGCGAGCCGTTATTGCGAGCCGTTATTGCGAGTCGTTATTGCGAGTCGTTATTGCGAGTCGTTGTTGCAGGCAATTATTTTGAAAACAAATTGTGAACCATCATTGCAAGTCTTGCGCATAGTGATGAAAAAAAGGTGTTGCTGGTGTGCTGGGTTGCATTAATATAATTCTTCTGAATTTTATTAATAAATTATAATGGTTAACATCGCTCCCTCTATGAAAGTTGGTTCGTGAGAGTGGCGTTCCACACGCCCTTAGTTCTCTTTTTTTCCTGGAAGTTCACAGAACACAACTTCTGAACACAACTTCTGAACACGAGACTCAAGTTGAACGGTTACAATGAGTTTATTGCTTCACGAGTGCTTGATCCAGATAATGTAACTTTGACACGCTGTAAAACTTGACGTTGCACGTTGTAAAACTTGACGTATAACACGCAGAATGAGGCTCAAGAATTCCAGTTGCAGTTAGTCATGAGTCGCAAGTGTTGAGTAATGACTCAGGTGTTGAGTAATAAATCGGGTTATGAGTAATGACTCGGGTGATGAGTAATGACTCGGGTGACGAGTAATGACTCGGGTGACGAGTAATGACTCGGGTGACGAGTAATGACTCGGGTGACGAGTAAT
>VCRD01002277.1:67882-92028 GCA_006783055.1 Trinorchestia longiramus | reverse complement strand
GCCCCGAGCACTGCTCTGACTCCTGTTGCCCCGAGCACTGCTCTGACTCCTGTTACCCCGAACACTGCTCCGACTCCGTCACCCTGCTCCCGCGCTCAGGAATGCGGAGAGCTCCTAACTCCTCGCCAGCATCTGGGTTCTCATTAAATTGGACACCGGGGCGGAAATGACGCCAAGTTTTTTGTGTTGTGCCCAGTGCCCGGCCTGGGCTGTTGGGCCCAGCTAATGTGGTCATGAACGCCATCATTCAAAAAAGGGGTTCCCACATTACTTCGAAAAATATTTCCCAACTCTAATAGAACGATTTGTAAACGTTTCCTGTTAACTATAAAGTTATTCCCTGTAGCCTACTAACATCAAGAGGAAGTTCAAGAAAATTATTCTAATTTTCAACTTTCAGCTGCTTTACCAATAGGCTTGAATATATTTATAAGAGTGTGTCTTAAATCATGGAAATTTTAGCACATTAATGGTATGAAATTATTGAGAAATAAAACACAGTTTCTACATTCTCTTTTTGTTGCTGTTTAGGCATTAATTATCGTTGCATATATTTTTGATATAGGTGATAAGTTCTTTATATTTTTCCCCCGAGTAATTCAAATGGTGCTATTCTACGCTATTTTTCTACTTAGAACTCTGCTTTCATCCGCCATTATTCGTTCTTTTTCAATTATTGACTTCCTAATATATTATCGTGAATGTCCTTCATCGCCTAACTAGAATACATAGTTATATACTCCAGAAGTTTATGGACAAAGTTTTCAGATTTTGTTTTATTGAAAGATAAATTGTAAAAATTAAGTTTAGAACTGTCGTTTTATTGAATAAACTATTTTAATGTTACTTTATAAAAAATCATTATAGACTTCTGGTGCAATTTTTCCTTTGGCTATTTTTTGTTCGAATCAATGTTGTCGTACATGCCCGTGGATATTTTACTCTTATTACCGCACAACAGTAACTGGACACAACGTAACATCTTGTTTGTTGACTGACATCCCGTGAAGACGCCGGGTTTTTAGGCCAAAGATCACTCAGCTTTGTCTGGTGGTGCAGCTGAGAATCGCTCAGCCAGGTACCAGCGAACTAACCAGCTCGTCTCTATCAGGGTTGTGGGGCAGCTTAGTGTGTCCAAAATTGTACTGTACATCTGATACTGGAGGAAATGAAACAAACGTTTTGATAATAGATTTGTTTTTATTCGATCATGTGTTTAAGATTCAAGTATTTTTGCAAGTCGAATTTCTTGTCGTTCTCTGAATTTCTAATAAAATGCTGATGTAACATTATGTATGCAACGAAAAGCGTGTCAAACCTTTTTTGAGCTTATCTTAAAATTTAAATGTCGGCACCCAGTTTTAGTAGTTACCAAGATTGTATAGTTCACATTTCAACACATTTCGACCGATAACGTATAATCTGAATCAGTGAAAAACAACTGCAAAGATAAAAAAATTCGTACACTGAGAATTTTGCTCGAATGCGCTTCTTTTACAGGATCTCTTTCGAGAAGACTTGAAAGATCGTGAGGCAGTACTGAAGTATTTTTGTGAGGCTGGAAGGTGGTGCATAATGCAATCTGTTCCAGCAGGAGCGAACCATTTCCTGTGGTACGCCTGCCTTGAAAAGTACGCAGACGTGCGCGCTCTCTTAACAATGGCTTTGTCATCACCTCTCTGGACGGTGTCGTCTTGAGGTTTTTTAAGGGCTCCTGCAGATAGTTTTTGTTGACAGGCTCTTTTTCTTGATGCTGGTGCGTTGGAAAGGTGAGACGCGTGGAACTTTGATTTTTCATTCTCGAAACTTTATGGCAGTATTTCTATGAGACCTTCAAGAAAATATTGAGGTCTTAGGTTCCTATCTTCAATCTCATGATCAGCACTCGTATACTATTTACGTGCATTGCAAAAGTAAATATTTTTGTTTTAGTTCATTACCGGTCAAGGGTTATAGAATAGAATATTTTCGTCAAAATTTCTTGGTATCATATAAGATAACGTTTGGTCAATCCTTTTTCTGTCAATACTTTGAGTTGTGTATTTTTTTTAGCAAGAGTTTATATTTTTGTGAGTAAATGCAAGATAGCACGTGGTTAGCAAGTATATATTTTGTAGGCTTCATCGCTTTGCTAGACTAGTGTTTAGTGACTAGAAACAAAGAAAATTGCTTCACAAAGTACAGTCTAGAAAACTACGCTACAAAATTACCCTGATTTCGACCTAAACATGACTCTCCTTTATATTTGGTCTTTTATAAACCTGGTAAAACTGCTTCAAAAATCGACGTTCCCGTTTAGCAGGCGAGACCTTTTTTACGCAATTGTCTGGTTTTTTCTATTGAGATTAAATCGGTGATGTAAGAGAGATCCTTGTAAGGTTTTCTGTGTGTTGGAGGCGTTGCGATCCACTCTTCAGGCTTGAACTTCAATTGCTGTGTACCGATCTCGCATTCAACTGGAAAGATTTCAAGACTTATTTTTTTGAAGCCATTCACTGATTCGACGCGCCACTGACACACCGCCGTGTCCTCCCCGTCCGTTCCTCTAAATCCTGTCGAGTTGTTCCTCATTTGCATGCGCTAAACCGAGAGTAGCTGTGTAGTCATTTTTCCTATGCCATGTATATTTGCTTTGCGGCCAGTCTCTAAAATGGATTCCTATTATTTTTCGCCTTTCAGTTAACGCTTATGAATGAATAGAAAACGTTTGCATACTAAAAGCTGAGCAGGTTTACAGTCCGTGTCGTTGCTTTGGTTTTGTCATCTATTATTTGCAATAATAAGTGATGGCATCAAAGTTGTACTAGTAAGCGGTGGCATCAAAGTCGGAATAACAAGCAATGGCATTGAAATCGCAATAGTGATGCGCGCTGTGTTGATTTTTTCTCCAAACATTTATACCATCTGCTGGTGTGTGCAGCTTGTGAGGAATACATTTCTCTTGATCTTCATTCACGCTCAGTTTCAGGCGTTAGGACAAAGTCTTTTTTCTTGAGCCAAGGCTCATCTCAGGAGACGTGAAGTAGTCATCGCGTTTCTTAATCCGAAAGCTACGGATGTGTCGAGTCATCCTGTGTACAGTCTGGTCCTTATTACGTTTGTTGACTTAGGCTGGCGTGAGATACGTACATCGTGAGGGCCTCCCCCCACCTCCTAACTTCCTGCCTATTAGTAATCCTATAGCTGGGGGCCAGACGTGCTATCTTCTTCACCTTACTCGTATTTTTTAACTTCATCACTGTAGGTGAAAGAATTTGATTGTGAACTTTTAAAATGCCTTCATGGTGAAGTGTTCTTTTTCTTTTCAATAACCTTGAGCAGCAACACCTACACTTGTGGAGTAAATTGATTTGTTAAACACGATGTATTAACAAATGATTTCCTATGTGCAATATTTGAAGCCTGTGTTAGTTTTCCACTTACATTGCAGCAATGTTTGGCTTCATACGTTCATTGATCTCATTCGAGCGCGCGACCTTGATTGTTTTGATGACGATTGGTTTTGTTGCAACCATCGCAGCAAGACGCTAAAATAGAACTTGTTTCATACGTCATGATTGTTAGAGAAAAGGCTGGTAGTGCGTCGCTGACCGTATCATTTTACGGACAAAATCATTCGATTTTCGGAATCTGTACTCTCATCATGCGTGAAAAATCCTGATGATTCAAGTTTCTGCTCGTGTGTAGTTTGAGGCAGTTGTTTCACTTGGTTTGGATTCAAGTGTGACGCATTTTAAGCATTTCGCGTTTTCTGGCATGAAGCCATTTTAATATGTTATTTTCCTTTAAAAATGCCTCTGCACATTTAAATTAATCAATTTAAAACTTTGGAGCTCTGTTTTTGGGTTAATTTGATCGTATCTTGGAGTAATTTTTGAAGCCCGCGTTGGTTATCATTTGAAGGGAAGTTGTGGTCAGGTAGATGCGAGTCGGATCAAGCAAGCAATCTCTAAATTTTACGTTACATGAAGATTGTATGTCATCCACTAGAAAATATGTTGTGTGGTAAATTTAAACGTATCCCACGCATGCATCATACTGAGAGTTGAATCAATTAAATGTGTTAGTTAAGAGTGCTGATTATTTACTTGAATTGGCTTATTTTTTTGATACTCAAAATACTGTTATGCATAGAGCTTAATCAATTAGACTCGTAAAGCTGGTGCTAACATTTTTCAAGTGAGGTGCCTGCTGGCGTGGAGCATCTGTTGGACTGAAGTCGTAGCACAAAGACCTTCAATTTCCAACACGTTCATTATGCTTCTCAGACGGGAAAAAAAACGAAAAACTTCTTCTTTCGCGGCGTGCGACATCTGCTCTAGAAGTACGTGAATATCGCGAGCTAATTGAAATCAGTTTTAATCTAGAATGAATAAAAAACGTAATATTTTTGCAATGTGTGTACATGTTCTGCACCTGTGTCAGTTGTGTATCTGCTACAAGGGACGGAGGTGGGGCTAAGAAATCAACCAAACGGAGCCCGTCGCACCAGCGGACCGTAACACATGCACCCCATCCTATGTCAGGCTGCGGCTGCTGCTGCTGCTGCTCTCGCTCTGCGAACAGGAAGGCTGGTCTCTTTGTTGATAGCAACACGACTCATGTCTTCAGTGCAGCCGTACTTCCTCTGCTGCAGCTATCCATTCGGCGTGCTCCTCCTTTGGCCGCTATTCCTTCTATTTCTCTGAAACGAAATACTGTGTTCAAACCTAGGTGCTGTATCTTAAGTATTTTTTAAATACTTTAACAAGCTTGAATATTCAGTCAACAATTGTGGCCTCATCAGTAAGTTATAACGGGCCATTAAGATTTCGTGTACTATAGAATTACTGTCGCTAGTTCAGTAAACGTTTTTCTATTCATATGGGTATCCATTTATGTTACAGTATGTATGGCCTTCATTACTTTTTACTCTCACCGACAATTAATAGGCAAAAATTTGTACTCGACATAAAGTTTCTCTTAAAAATTGTTCCCATTTGTTTATTATTCCCGTTCAAACATCTCAAGTTCAAAGGCTCCAATGAATGGTACTGTGTACATATGCTTCAGAGCGTACCTCTTATTTCCTACACTTACTTTAGCGTTAGCTTCTTGTCATTTTACCCGCATGATTGTCTCTTACCAAGCACTCATACGGTAATCGATGAACGTCTCGGGATTCCAGCAATGATCCCTTTGTCTCACGACTTGTCACCGCTCTCCCTCGCTGTGGGCGACGCGGTGCTTGTTTTTTAACTTTTTTCTGCCTAGCTGCTTCAGCGGTCCTTTTAAATTGAGAGGGAATCAGTGATGCTATTAGCTACTGCTGCGGTTGCCCCTTCAACCTTTCTACATGAAGGCAGTCAATTTGCGGCTCTCTTTACAATGCTCGAGGCTACTTAATCCACGGTCGAAACTATTATCATGACATTCGAAGTAGGACATGCGCAGCTTCTTCAAAGAAATACAGAGTATTTATTGCCTAAGGGAGAATAGAAATTGTAAGGTCCTGTTGTGCCGATAATTTGAAGCTTCACGCGTGTGGTGCTGCTGTCGAACACGTTTGCACTTCTGGCGGCTGAATTCGTGAAAGGAAAAAAAGTAGGACCATCACATTTCAAATTGATTTGACTTATTAAATGAATACTAAGGTTGTCAATAAAATCATCAATTTTATTTTGTGTAGCCCTTTTTGTTTCTGACAGTTTCCGCGCGTTGCAATAATAACATAATTTTTTGCATCTCTGCTATAAGCGAAATTTCTATAAGCTCATTTTATAAAAGTTCTAAGAATATGTTAACTCGGTCAAGAAAAAAGGTTTCTGTAGATTTAGGTAAAATGAATTTAAGTCTTGCTACTCTGTGGATGGTTAATTTGTGTGTTTACTTGGCAAGTGCGACCTAAACTGATACTCTTCTCGTAGCTTCTCTATTTCTTGCTGTAACATGGCATGCATGTTGCATTTGTCTTTGCCCCATTTAAGGAATTTGTGACTCTTAAATAAAGATTGTGCAGCAGCGTTACTGCTTTTGTTTGTTGGCTGCGGTATTTTCATGAGAAACCTTGTAATCTTCTGGTATGTTACGTTGGCATCCTTTTCAGGTACGGGAAAACTAGTTTTGGTTTATTAGTGTCATTCCCAAAGAGCTCTGAAAATTTATGAATTGTCTATTTGTATTTTTGTACTGTTACTTAGTTTTCATTTTTGATACAGGTGCTATGTTGTCACGTCTCTTCAATTATGGCAGATGTTCTGAACGAAGTACGTCAAATATCCATTTTCTGGAGATCATTTACGTAATACTAGAAATCATCAATGTAATTATAATAAAAATTTGTGTTTATAGTGATTGCCGTGCTGAATCTGGGATCAGAACGATCATAATTGAAGCGCTCGCTTTCACAGGTGTAATCACCAAAATAATCCCTGTAATTACATTGTCGATTACCGCATCCTCGAGAGGAGCTAGTTTCTTGCTCTTTATTATTGGTTTTGATATTTTCTTCTTTGCATCTCTGTTATGAATGCTGGGGGATGCTACTTCTTATTTCGACTAGCATCACTAGCAAGTAGCCAAGGTCAGACTTTTCTCAATGCTGATTTACTGCCTAACCTGCTATGAATGTGTTCAGCAACATGGCAAACTAATGGCGTTGAGCAATGCACGTAGATGCTGCCTGCACGATCCGATGTTCTAAAGATTATAATTGATCATCTATACAAAGTTTCGGAGGGACTTCAATTTTCAACGTAGAGAGTTAAGTACTCATTTCCGATATCGGTTTTTTCTCTCATGCTTCCTACAGCAGCTTGCTCCCACGAGAGGATAGCCCGAGGTCCATACGGCGCTCGCAGGGACGGAAACAGATGATGGTTCAGGTGGAAGGTGCTGGATCTGGTGGTTCTGTCAGTATTGGTGGTTCTGCTACTTCTTGAGGTGGTATTCGTAGTTCTCCTTCTCTCTAGCGGATGTCCAGGGGCTATCACGCCGACGTTTCCTCTTCGAGTTTATCGAAGCAAGCGATTCTCTGCTCTCTGGATTGCAGAGACTCCTTCCGTCGCGTTTGCAAATTGAGTGCTCTTGAAAGGCATAATTTCTGAGACCAGACCACTAATCTCTCCAGTTGAGAGGATACTGTTAATCGAATTAAATATACTAGGGGTTTTGCGCCCAGAGCTGTCCGCAGAGGTAGGTGTGATCGCGTTTCAGCAGCAACACAAGTCGTTTATGTTATGCAGCCGAATTATTTTTAGTCCAGCGAATGAAAGCTTTGAGATCACTGAGTATTTGAAAAAATGCTCCATTTTTCCTTGACGAATATTTCTGAATTTTATATATACCACTGTTTATGGGAAACTTGCAGGTCTTATATAATTTTATTGAAATCTTTGAATTTTCTTAACTTTTGTGTCAGTATACAGTTCTTCCTCGCATGGTCTCGGTAGATGTGCCGAATCAAGATTTATAGATAATAGAATGTCTGACCATAATCGTTCTGCTGAATCGTCCGAATAAGGCCTGATTCTAAAGTATTAGCTGATCCAAATGTGTAAACATGCATCGGACTGCGCAGAGCGAGGTCGGATCAAATGGAATGATCCGACGAGACCACACGATGACGGACTGTATACTGACATGAGATAAAATCGCTGACAAAATCTTAGTTTCATTTGATACTGCGCTCAAAGCTTAAAGTTGGTTTAATTTTCTTCATCTATTCCAGCTGTTGGAACTGATGGCTTTTGCAGAGCACAAATTGTGAGACCAAAGCTAGATCTGTGTCTCTCGCGCCGAGTTTCTCTTTTGTTCACGTGACGGCAACAAATGCAAACAACCACATCTGTTCCTCGCCAATTTCCTCATTTAGTCATGCGGTTGTGGTTTCAGATTGATGCTAAAATATGCATTGTTCTTTCACTGAAGGGAATGGGAATAACTTACAAAGATTGCTGAAACCGTGGTCGCACCATTAGTATTTCAACAGTTACTTAACTCTGATAATTTTACTTAACCCTTTCGGTACCATGATGCGAACATCAAAACCTTTTCAACATATTTAACATCAAATTTTAAAAAAGATGCATTGTGATGTTTTACGGTCACTGCATTGTCCTGATCAAACTGTAGCTTGCACTGCCCTACCAGCGTTTGCACAGACACACGTGTTGCTCTGCATCTTAATAGGCGAAAAATGACTGCGGCTACCAGAGATGCCGTCAGTACCGAAAGGGTTAAATAGTTTAAAATTGAGGTACCACCGCGTTATCGTAGCCGTTATGTTTTTGTGCCTCATCAGAGCATAGTCGGCGCTGCGCTCGTTTCCAATGCTTATCATATAGTCCTACTTTTACAATTTCATTGCAATTATTTTATTTTTAAACGTTTTTGCTGTGAACTCCAGGACAATTTGAGCTTCACGTTGAATCTCACGACATTGTTGTGACGGTATGCGTGGGTTTCCGTCACTTAACTGGTTGAAGGCTTGCAGCTAGTAAAGAAATGTTAGTATTTGACCTTGTACGTACCGATCTAGCTGCTGAAATTCTTGGAGAGAATCTCCTTGAAGTTCAGTTAACGCTCACTGTTTTATCCCTTTTATATTATTTGTTTATCTGTTGGTATTAACGTGATCGTTTTAATTACAGCATGAATTACTCTTGAGTGAGCAAGTCAAATTACGATTTCTTGAAACTTATGATAATTTTACATGCTCTTTAAACTCAATTCAGTCACGATTGAACATCACATGCATTGCATCAACGAATTAATTCATTTGTATCATGGATATATCGCATTGTGTGACCGGAAACTGTTGTAATCGCGTATGTTTCCTGGGGAGCTGTTCAGTGAGCGTGACCCTTGCATTCTCAGTTTGGATTTTCTCTGACAGGTCGCTGATCTTCCTCAGCTCAGACTCCTTCGAGAACACCAAAACAGAGTCACCTGTCGCTCCCAAACTACGTGGCTCTACTGCGTTTCTATTTTGTTTCGGGCATCTCGACTTTGTCAGAAATCCCGTTTAATGAAAACTCGTTAGTTTTCGATTTGGTGATTGAGAGTTGCATACTGGTACTTTTAAAACAATTGTTGAGATTGCATTTAATTGCTGGGTAAATTATGAGTGAGCATTTTAAGTAGATGAAACAGGACACAGCGAGTCTGACCCCATGTTTGGCAAAGGTGTTAAAATAATCAAGAATCTATTAAGTGTATATATTTTTCAATATGAAACGGTTTACTAAGAATAAGGGAACACTGAACTTCTGTCAATATTACTCACTCATGTATAAAATACATACGTCCGATAGCTGCCTTGAAATTGCATTGCGATTTTAATTGGTGTATCTATAATTTCATGGGTGCTTCATTCACGCTTGTATCACTTGAAATATTACGATATCTGTAACATTTCGTTAACGGCTTGAAGCAATTTTCTTAAGCATTGCCTCGGTTATAGATTGACATAAAAAACACGCATTCTAATAATTCAAAGGCTTTTGAATGTTCGTATGATCTGCAAGTCGAGTGCAGTGGAGTCTGGAAGAGAGTAAATGGGCAGAAAGCGAGGCTTGTCTTGTTACCCACGACGGCGTGGGCGATGCAAGTTGCTCTCTTCTCACCCACAACTTCCAGCTCATCCTGTCGCGCGGGCATTTAAAGAAACTCCGAGGAAATTCTTCTTCACGCCTTAAAGAAAATTGCGCAAAATTGGCAAGAGTGGCTTCTTCGATCCAGGTTCCTCTTGGCACCTAGAATACCTGTCAGCAATTACTCTCATCAGCTCCTATAATGACCTTCAGTGTTGCTTCATACGACCTTTGCTGCGTTTTTTGGCTTTCCTTTCAGCTTTATCAAAGAGCCCGATCGAAGCGTAGCGTTGGTTCAGACGAGGCTTTCTCCGTTGTTTCTTACTTCTTCTGTTCGGTGACACAAGTTATTACATTAGCGATGTTTAGATCAATCAGACCTTCCAGTTTGAATCAAGTCCTTACAAAAAATCAAACTTAAGTTACATTGTAGATCAGTTTCCAGACTGGTAATTACCATTTCTTAAACCTAGGCAACGGTCACACAATAATAGTATATGGATTCCAGTATATCTTCTTCGAAGTGTTCAGCAATTTCATTTGTCATGGATTGTCGTTCACATACTTTAAATAGATGGGACTTCTGAACTTCTGTGTAATCAAGCCAATGAAATTGACAATTTTATTTCGTTACCTGCTAATATTTTAAATGACAGATCCCCAGTTCATTTACACTGAACATATGAGGTCTCATCAGTGGATCTGGAATGATACTTCATCTTTGTACTCGACACCAATGTTGCTAGGCACTTCTAGTAGCGCATGTGGTAGGAGGACCGCAGTGTGGGTGTTAACAATGGATGCGTGGCTTGTGCCATGGCCTGTGGCTCGTTCCCACGACACAAGAGGTGTTCCAGAAGCCGGGTGTCGTAGCAGAACTGCTCGCCGCGGCTGGTCGCTGGAGGCCACGGATAAGACAACCATAACCCCTCAAGCATGGACGGATACCAGAACCTCAGCTGTGTGCAGTAAGCAGCTGCTCCTCAAAAGATTACTGTCCTCAAGTCTTTGTTTGTCAATTCATGCGAAGATTTGCGTTTAAGCCACTAGCGCTAAGCATTGATGTAATCTCGTCTCTACGTTGTCAGTCAAGTTTTTGTTTTATGTCAAACAAGTAGGATTCGTAATCCCCATTTTCTGATCGTATCGTTTTCGGGTCAACGAGTTGGAATGATTCGTTGGTGTTGAAAAACAGAATTTCTTTAGCCATAAGAAAGTTTTTAACTTTTCTGTGTGCTTTCTATGACTGAGGAGCAGTGTCCTCTTAAAAATTTCGTTGTCGCAATGAAAACAAATTTGCATTTCCATACAAGCTTTTATTTCATTTCTTCTAACCAGTAGTTATGTATTCAAGCTACATCCATACCTCATTTGTTCGAGACGAATGAAGTTATTTATTTATCATTGTAGGTTATGTAATTTTACGAAATATTAAATGTTTTACTGCAATGAGCACTTCATCATTTAGAAACGTAAGTTTAGATAATTTGCAGTGTTCTGTAAGGTTTTTCTAAAATTGGTTAATTTTTTAAAGTTTATTGTTGAACAGGAACTTATTGTGTAACTATCAATACAGTTAATTAAACACGGTTACTCTTGGATAATGTATATCTGAATCTCATTAGGCTTTAATTTTCCTATAGTTAATCCGAATTTAAGATTTGTCTGTTTGGTAACGAACTTTCTGAAATTTAAATTGATCTCGTGGCATCCAGAAGCATGTGAAAACAAAGAGCTTCTCGCAACGACAGTTCATTAAAAACACGTTAAATTTAACGGGTGTGTTAAAGAAGGAGCTGCTCAAAACTTTTTATTCCCGTCCAACTGGTGTGCAATTCAATACTATCACTGTTGGTATTTATTTTATTACTATCACTGCTGGTATTATGGCATGAAAAAATTTGTTTTTTTACTGATGTCTTGCTTGAACCTGTTTTCATTATGCAGCGAGAAGTTACTTGGTTAATTATGACCAATAATTTATAATCGCTGTGCCTTGATAACTTCAATTATTATAGAACTGATAATTTCGAATTCGGGAATGAAAAATTATGTAAATCAAATCATATACATTTCTTTACTTTACACATTTCTTTCGAGTAATTCTTTGATACATTTATGCAATTGTTTCGAAAGACAGACATTTTATGTATGTTGACGACCAATATCTCTTCATCGACGTCTTAGTCGAATTTGAGGGATGTCAGATGGAGCAACACTGAATCTCTTTCCGTTTCACCCCTTTACTTAGGTACACCCTGTGCCAAACTCTCTCTCAAACCTTTCCTATTGGTACTGACCGACCGAACACTGAAATCTGGTACAGCTCGTGCTTCACGTCCACGTACCCAATGTACATGGGTTGCCATCGACGTTCAATTTTCAAAAGATTATGTTCAGCGTGGCTTGGTGCTTTGTGTGAAATACAAAATGAAATAATCCACACGTGTGCTCTAACTACTTGGATAAGTGTGCGTTTTTATATGTAGATTGACACCCATGTTGTTTGTTGATATCAGTGAAGTTAAATAGATATTGTCATCAGAAATATACATGTGTGTTATGCCATATCCAATCAGCAGCTCTCCTGGATCATTGTAGAAAAAAAGTTACCAGAGAAAATCTTGGTTTTCGAAACGACTGTTGCAGTAATGAACTCGGTGTGAAATAGTTTACATGTGTCAAGTAATTTAGTGTAGTACTTGATCTATCTTTTACAGCTAATTAGCAAGGTGAAGTAATTGACTAATATATTTTGAATTTGATTATTAAATGATATTTATTTCACGTAATAGGTTTATTTGTTCGACAACGTAAGACCGCCAGGATACAGGAGAGGGAACATGTACAAAGTCAACTCCGTGTTGAATGGCCGAAATCTTGGGGTCCCGAATGGCCGTCGTGGCTCAGGAAGGAAATGCCGCAGGAGCTTGGCGGTGTCGAATTATGTTTGGTCGCAGGAAGTCTGTTCCAGCCTGGAGACTCAATTTCTTTTCGATATCTTATGGGTGACCAAATTTTGGTGCTTCGATATCACGTGTTGAGATGCAGCAGAAAATTAATGAAAATGTATGTAATGAGTGACTAGATCTCTGTTCAATGTAATATCACATGGTTTATTGAGTGTGTTTCTCCTGATATCGTTATTGACTATTGCAGTGAAGAATGCATTATGCAGTATCCTTACACACGTATGAAAACAGTCCTGCGAGGAAAATTTATCGTAAAGATAGAACCGAAAATGGGATGTGTAAAAACAGCTATTTTTAAGACATCGTTTTCTCTAAGTTGTCGGATTATTCCATTTCATCTTAATATTTAAACATCTGTGTAATGACTTTTAACTTGAGGAATTCATGTTTTAATTTGTTGGATAAGGTGTAGTCCCTTGATTGTTGCATTAACATCATGTTTCGCTTAACACCGTCACCTCTGATTGCCTGGGGCCAGTTTTTACCTAGAATTACAGCACGTATTTCACACCACTTGCTGCCATGTATGGGTCAAAAGCTCTCATTAGCGAAAGGCTAGTGTGGGTTGCTTTACTCGTGCTCCAGAGAGCGCAATCTTGAGCAATCTGCCCCACCGCCCTCTGATGCTGCCCGGGTCGTGAGACGATGCCGGCCATTTTAAACATCTCAACGCTAACCCTTGTTTCTTGCAACTCTTTACCTAATTCCAAAAAAAAACAAAAAACAGAAAGCAGAAAATTTACGACAACAAGTCTAACGACTTCGTTTATCTTCCCAAGAGCTACGCTGGATGAGATCGTGTTTCAGTGTATCTTGTGGACTTAGCGCTCCTCGGGAGAAACGTATTTAGGATTCCTGAACCTCGCTCTGAAAAAGGAGTTGTATGCTGATGGTATTTTGTTTAGTTCATATGCTTTGAGAAGTAAGTACTCCTCTGAGGTAACCCTAGTTACTCCTTCCCAATTAGCAATACTTGTTGCAAGGGCCTGTTCTAGGTCTGTTCCTCGTTCAAGTCTGTTCTTTCTCTTTTCTACTTTGCGTCCTGTATTTTGAGTACGAGATGGGCGTCCCTTGCAACTGACCCCTCCAAAGTGTGTTCGTTACTCAAATTTTTTATTTTCCAATCTTTAGTCTCGTAAAGGATTCAACAAAGAAGTACTGTGGTTAAACTTCATCACACAAGTATAATGTAATTCAATGTTGGTTTCTGAAAGACTTTCAGAGGCCAAAATTTACAATTATGACTATTTTTGTTCCATGTCGTACATTATATTTTCTTAAGTCGTTCGTTACAAAAGTGATCTTTCCCCGTGTTTAGCTCTTCATCTAGCAGTCATCATTGTGTGGCGATAGATATTATCCCTTTAATATTACTATCTGGAAATGTTCTGGTTTCTTAAATTTCTTTTAGAGAGTAATAAGGTTGAAATGATGGAATAAGCCTTTGGGATTCTTATATATGATGCATTGTCATTTGATCATCGTTCTTTTAGCTCTTTCTATTGAAATGTAAATTCAAGAAAGGCAGTTGCGTGCGATATTTCCTGTAATTTGCTTCGTAATATTAAGTTTGCATAAAATACAGTTGTATCACAACCCGGGATACCAATTATTTTACCGCTTGAATGTTTATCTGTTCAAATTAGGTCACTACCTTCTGTCATCAGTTGCCTAGTTTTTATAGTAACAATATCAGAGCAATCCGCCGTTTACTGTTCGTAAGTTCTGCATCTGCTCACAAGTTGATGTCAACACTGACTAGAATTTTAGTGTCTGTAGACATGATCTTCATCGCCACGGGCACACGTCTGCGGCTGTTCGAACGTGCGTCTTGCGAGTGGACCTCGGGTTCAGGCAGGTAGATTTTCAAGGCGTCTACCTCAATTGCTTGGCTGGCTTTTATCTTCGTCGTGGTGGCGCCCTGTGTCCTGTCACTGAGTAATCGTTGTGAAGCAATTCTATCGCGTTCTTGTTTTAGTATCTGATCTTGAGCGCTGGCGTCCGGGCCTTGCGAAATCGGCACGTTGTTACAACGATCGCCTGAGGCACTTCTGGAGCTGTTTCTGTGGTTGATTATTTTCAGCGTGTACATAAACTCACTTTTTTTCGTTTCTTTGAACATACCCAAGACGTATCCTACCGTGGCGCTGTGTTTTTGTGTCTTCTTTGTGCTCTAAAATAGGTCTACTTTGACACCTGCAAATAGAGAAGCGGATGTGACAGAAGGATATTCCTTAGAACACTTCAGATGACAGGTATCGCATTAGAGAGAGATTGAAGAAACCTTTCGTTATCTCTTGGTGCACTTCTCATAGTAGCCTCTTCTTATGCGTGGCAACGACCGTGGTTATTACTGTTTTGTAAAGTACAAGTTGACGTCAGTCGCCGCGTCTCATTTCTGTAATAAGTGTGAGTAAAGAAACCGGTCCTGTGGCTGCTGTAGGCCTCGCTCGGATATTTACCTGGGATGGGAAGAAGCTTCTGCTGCGGTCTCATTCTTCTGTATTTGTGTGTTAACTTGTGCACGATTAATTAATCGCTCAGTCACGTTCGTTTGATCTTCTGTTCTACTTCGGTTACCTCGCAGGACTAGGGACTTCCAAGGCCTACTAAGCTCGTCAAATCTTCTTTTTAGGGCAAAGTTATTCTTTGGACACTATTTTGTTTTATGTAATGCTTCTTCGTGTTTATTTAAATTTTTACATGCATTTATTACGTCCTATACCCACACAATGAAATTAAAGATCTGTTTATAAATTTATTTTGGATGACATTTCATGTCCGTATATGGTTATGTTTTCTGAGTTTCAAAACATTGTGAATTTATTCATTGTTGCGTTACTGCTGAATTTTAGTGCCAAGCATTTGAAGTCCGAGTGAGGCAATTGTGTTGGTTAAGTGCTATTTCTTTGTTTCTGAGACTCAAAAGAACCGAGGTCTGAGGTCGATGCTCGCTTCGAGAAAAATATCGACCATTCTTTTTATGCCAGATAGTTCCCGTGAAAATTCCACGGTTTAAATTTCATTAATTTTAAATTATTAAAACTAATGTACTAAAAATTTACGATGAATTATTGTTTAAATATTTTGAAACCATACAGC
The DNA here is from genome assembly GCA_006783055.1 of Trinorchestia longiramus. Taxonomy (NCBI): domain Eukaryota; kingdom Metazoa; phylum Arthropoda; class Malacostraca; order Amphipoda; family Talitridae; genus Trinorchestia; species Trinorchestia longiramus. Next base: position 76,382 of record VCRD01002277.1, on the reverse strand, counting down.
AATTCAGGCCATTTTTTGTAATACTTTGAGAATAGTGTATATGTATATTAAGAAGTCGGAAATTATAGTTGATTTTGAATAGTATGTTTTACCAGGCCCTTTCGAGTTTTTCCATTAGTAAAGATAGAAGACCTTCCGAGTTCAGGTTGTAGAAACTTTCACCGGATCTCGCTATGCGTAGTTGGGCAAACTTTAAAGGCGATGTTTGCTTTCAAACATTAAAAGTAATGTTTGGTTGTGCGTGTCTCACGTGCGTGACAAGCACAATTGTGTGCGCGTCTACCTAGTGTCCGTTACCTCCCACACAATTGTGTATTTACCTAGTGCTACTGATATGTCTTCCAGTTTATAACTTGTGATCTTTTAAGAATATAATTGTCTTCTACTTTCTGTCGGTAGCCGCATACATTTTATGATTAAAAGTGAATCTTGTTGCACTCGAATAATTATCTTTAAACCAAAGTAAGATTATAAGAGAATGGCCCTAGTGAACTCCTATGCTTAACTCGAGAAGTTGGTAGTTTATCTTTAACTTCAAACGTCAGTACTAGTTATTAATAGTTTAGGTGTAAATGCTATGCAAATCTGTGTAGTGTTTTACTTTTGGCATTGCTGTGCCGTATACTACTGTTCTTACCCAAAGTTCTAAGTTATTCATTCTACGTATAATAACTTTTATCGTAGACTCTTCGTTATGTTTAATTTTATGTCGACCTGCTCCAACATCCATTGGAACGCTCCCACTACTACTACTTCTATCCGTAAACACCACCGTCACTTCGACCACCGCCATCACCACCTCCGCCCACTACCTGTAGTGGGCATAAGGTCCTCAAGATGCAAAGTTGGGCTTGCGGGAGCAGCCCTCCAGCTAGCCTCGTATTATTATTCGTGGCATGTGTGTTAATTCATCTTCAGCCTGTCAGAGTGTTCATTTGGTACGGATTGTGATCAGCTGTCGCACTCACGAAGCCCTTTTGTGCTGCTGTAAAAAACCTCTCCCCTGTTGTGCCCTCTAGCTCTGCGAACCTGATATGTAGCGGACCTCGAGACGAACTTTTTTCGATTTTCTTTCTTGGTATACAGTGACTTGATGACCTGACTTTAAGTGGCATCTCTTGCTTTTAAAGGTGACCAAAATAACTCAAGTTACACGTGGGGACTTAGAAACTAAAAACACTAACGCTATGGGTTTTGAAATAATAGAAGCGTTGCAACGTGTCACATTATACGCTGCTAACTCCAGGAAGCAGATGGTTCATTATGTAGTTCAGTGAGAGACGAGCGCACTTTCAGGACATATGCCTCAACTTCAAGCTATAGGACTAATCATCTAAAAGTACGTACATCGTTCAAGGCCTGCTCTGCCCCTAGGCTTGTATAGCTTTCTCCTGAATCTACTGGCTTCCTTCAGAGCGATAACGAGCTCTTTTGGGTCCACCCATGCAGTACTTACGACACCGCAATAACGCGGATACGGACGCCGGAGTGTCTTGTTACATTTCATTGCTTCTGGACAAGAGCTGTAGAGCTCAAAGGAGGAGCAATAGACCCCTTGTGATCCCCGTAACCATTTCTTATAGGCATATATCAACATAGTTTTTGTTTCACAACATTGAGCTTTGTTACGTGAAATACGAGTGGTAAAAATATGACGATGCGGAATGTGGTAGGAGTATAAGCATGCGGGATAGGAAGGGGAATACGACTAACTTAAAATTGATTCATATGAATTTTGAATTCTGGAACAATATCAAATAAACTAAAATGAGTTCAACGTAAAGTAAAGGAGTTTTACTGTGAAGTATCGACCTCCTATAAAGGATTTGCGCTTTTGGAAATTGATTCAGTTGAGGTGACGAATAGATGGGATAAATGTGGGACAAATAAGCCAGGATCCAAGAGTCTCCATGGTTGGATTAGAATTGTCTGCAATAAGATACTTCTTATTCAGTATCTCAGAGCGCATTTATTACATTGGCTTGTTTACAAATGTATTTCCACCCTAAAAGAAATTTCTATCGAGCTCAGCTCTGTTTTCCATTAGGCAAAAGTAACTCGTGTAGAGATGAACCCTGACATCTGATGCATGCTTTAATAAACTGGCATGATTTACTGTAAAGTTACACACTTCCAACAGCCTGGAAGTTTCTGGGCGCTGGAAAGGTTGAGGACCATTCGAGACTTTGTGAATAACCATCTAGGCATGAATACTGGGTTCTCCGCGCCGATACCACGATATTTACTGCCCAGCTCGGTCTCCACGACCCGAGATACTCGCCGTAAATTCCACAGTCTCGACTCTCTGGGTCCATTCTGCTGAGTCACGGTCACTCGCTAGTTTTCTTTCCATCGCCACCGTTTTATCTCAAGTCGCTCCCCCATTTGCCAGTCGTAATGGGGTCTCTTGCGCTCTTACTCTCATGATCATTGCATCTCTTGCTTCACTTCCATGGGTTTTCTAGTCAGGAGAAAGTGAACGAGGCCGCTTCTGCTTGTAACGTCACTAGAATTTATAAAAAGGAGAGTAATGTCAGTGCAGCCTCCTCACGATGACGCTTGCTTTATCTGTGGAGTTACACTACTGAAGTATCTACATCCAGGGAAAATTGTCAACATACCATTATGTTCAATGCGGTGAAATATTTAATTTAAATATTTGTTCTGGCTGCGTACGCACACTGTATCTTATTAAATAACGTACTTCAATGTGCTACTCTACAGGACGATCATTTGATATTTGTTAACAGCAACTCTGTTTTCGAGGACTAAGCATTGCTTTTTTCTGAATATCACGACATGTATCCAGTGAGCTCTTTGTTTGACACTTCGGCGTGCTCTCCTGGTAGACGACTTTGTTTAACTATCGTGTAGTAAAAAAGTTTTGTTCTGAAATACGTAATATTTAATTACATTTTTGCATTTTTATAGGATGTTAATAGTCGGGTAACATACACTTCGTCTGGTTGAAAACACTTTGGTTAATTTTTATCGTAATTTTTACTAATGGTTTATCGTAATTTTTTATTTGTTTCTAGTCTTTTTTTTTAGCATCATGCAGGACGTTGAGGGTATAATGTATGAATTAAACTTTTCAGACTCCTTTTTCGTACTGCTCTAATTGTTTCTAACCAACGTTAAAAGTTGTTTGCACCAACTGTTTCCGACCAGACGGAGTAGTTTCCTCTGTATATGATGTAGCCTGAGAACGGAAAGATGCAGCTTCGCTTGTCTTCTTGGCTGGAGGCATCGACCACAGTCTGAAAGCCGTTCCGCACGACCTGGAAATTTGTACCTAGAACAGAATAGAATAGAATAGAATATGGCAACAGGAACGAGCCGTTCTGTTCATTCTTGGTTGCTACCTAAGTCCCATGCCGTTTAACGTGAAGGTAACAAAAGCGCACATGCACCTTTATTATACACAAATGTTTCAGCCACGTGCACACACACATCTTAATCACAAGCTCTTCAGTCACGCAAACACACGGTAAACATACACACCTGAAATGAGCTGTTCTGTATTGGAGTGCCGGCAAATTGTAGTGCCTGTCGCAGCTGCTCCAAAAACTACTTGCTGCAGCGTGAAAATTCATTAATGTCCCCTTGATATTGGCTGTGGTAATGGAATTGATTGAACGACGCGGTAGTTCTGCTCTGAACCCAGTCCACTATCCAAGGCCTTCCAGTTATCAGTGGTTGATGATTTAAAGAAAACGTCGCTGTTCAGCTTCGTACCTGAGGTAGGTTTAATTACACACTCGATTGCGATCACAATCTGTTGATCGAATATTGATTTTTTTAACATCTGTTGTTGTTTTTTTGATCCACCACTAGTTTACTACCACGTGGTTCTTTTGTTTATATAATTTATCTCTGTCGTGGTAATTTTTGTCTTGTGCATTGGCAGAACTAATAGGTGATGTGCTGACGTCCAAATGAATATCTCTGTGCCACATTGTGGATAGATACAAAAAGTGAATCTGGTTCGGGTAAAACTAATACGACAATTTTCCATCTTTTTTGCTGATACTTCTTCTTCATTAGAACAGATAGCCGATATGCTTTAAAATTACCACTACACACGCAGCGTGGGTATGCCATCATAATTGAAAAGAAACTTTTGTCTTCAATGTAAGATAAAGAATCTTCGGACACTTAGTCGCCGTGATTGGGATCAGCCTGAGGAGGCCTGACAATGACCTGCAGTGAAGGATGGACTTCTGAGAGAGACCTGCCCCCTCCTGTTCAACCTCTCTCTGACCTCACAGCCACTTTGGCCTTCCTCTCACTTTCTGCTTTATTTCCACATCGTCACACGTTAATAAGAATGTAGTATTTACCACAGATTTCCACCATTACTGTAATACTAACCGTGGCATCATTACTGTAATACTAACCGTGGCATCATTACTGTAATACTAACCGTGGCATCATTACTGTAATACTAACCGTGGCATCATTACTGTAATACTAACCGGGGCATCATTACTGTAATACTAATCATGGCATCATTACTGTAATACTAATCGTAGATTTCCATAGTCGCTATGTAGTCAAGACTATATATTTTTAGGGCCTATAGCTAGTCATGTTTTGTTAATTTTTTAACTACACTTGAATATTTTCTCCAGGTGAGAAGATGACGTACGGATCTCTAGTATTCTCCTTCATGCGATATTTAACTCTTTTACTATGATAATGCATATTATACTAGTACAGTACTGCTACATTTGAGTAAGACTGTCGTTTCTTTAAGTTGAACCACAAAACGCTGTTTTTTTTAGTCTTACCATCAGGCGTTCGAAAAAGTTCGTGCTATTTTTTAACATTTCAATTATTCAGAAAATCGTTTCCAAATTTTCGGGAACCTTATATAAAGACAGGGAACTTGACTGGGGCATGAACCAATTTGTGTGCCCAATTCTATCTACAAGTCTTGCAAATTTTATGAGGTTTTAGGAACTCTCGTTCTTTTTATTGTCAATATTATTGCTTTGGTGTTTGTTTGAAGTCAACAATGACAACAAAATGTAAAAATTAACTAAATAAAACCGAGTGTATTTCTTAGTCAGCACTTATTCTAGGCCTACAGCTCTGAGGCTTGTTTTTCCATTCCTACTTCGAAGAAGTACATTTGTATTCGTTAACAGTAAATGAAGTCATTTACAAATAAGTAAATTGATGTTCAACACTGTACAGAAATTAATTAGCATTTTTTATGTGTCAAGTCAACGCGTGCTGTATTTTTGTCTCTATATTTTTCTTCAGCAGTTGTTTGTCGAGTTTCTTGCTTGTAATTAAGCGAGAGCTAATTGAATCCCTTGAAAAGACATCGCTCCTTCAAAACTAGTTACGCAAAAACGTGTTATTTACTCCATATGTTGTGCATGCAAACCCAAATTTACTGGCGCAACACAATTCTGACTTACAAAATCTGACTCCTTTTTTTTGAGTAGGTTCTTTAACTTGTCCAAATGAAAATAAATGCCTAACTCGTTATGGTCACTCATGCACATGTGGAGTTCGATCAGTTAACACGTTGACTCCAAAGTGGTATGTATGTGTACCACTTAAGTTAGGTTCTGTAATTTTTTCAGATCCTTCTAGTGACTATGCGTACAAAGTGAAGTTTTACACCAATCAGGCAATCGGAGGCAACGTGTTAAATTACGGTCTGAATTGTGATCCGTTGTTACCTGGCAATGCCCGAGCGGAGCAGCTCTGTTCGTGTGTATAAGTCGTAGCCCCTGTCAGGAGGGGCATGGATTTCAGGTCTTGGTGGGGATGGAGTAGGGGGATGCTAACGCAGGCAAGAAGCTTAAGACCAAATAAGGGGGCTGCGGACCCCTAAGCCGCTTGTGAGAGGGTACTCTTTAAGAAGAGAATTTGATCGCTGATGCCTATTATTTGCTCACAGGGGCTTAATATTATAAGCTCGTGAGTATTTAATGTAATTGGCTCACTGGTATTTAGAATAATATGCTCGTGAGTGGTATATATAATTTGCTCACTGGTGCTTAGTATAATTTTTTTGTACGGAGTTGGTATAGTTTTCTCGTAGGTTATTGGAATCCGAGTGAACCTAACTTTTATTTACATAGAATCAATTGTTGGGTGTTGAAGAACTTTTCAGTTTGTTTGCTTTAATCTGACTGCGCTGAATTTATACTACACGATAGTTTGAGTTTATCATTCCAAATTGTTCGCTTGTATTTAGTAATAGAAAATGTATAAAAGTTTTATTTATTACTTTCAAATCAATTCAATGTCGTCTATGACAATTATAAAGACTATTATGAAGTGTTTGTGTCACGCTAACGTTATTGTCCGTATTTTTATATGCGGTGAAAGAGGTTCAGAAAATTGAAGAGATGCATGCCCAATTATTGTTACGGTGTACAATAGCTAGTGAGAATTAATGATAGAGGTAATAATGTAGTGCCGGATAATATCGATGGTCATGTATGAGTAACTTATTCCGAACTGGAGTGTTGCCTCGAGGGAACCCGTTGGAAACTCATTAATATTCTGTGGTAATATTTCAGTAGTAATCAGTTCTTGAGGTATGGACTCATGGCTGACTTGTGTTGAACATATAAGCACTTGGGAATTTGATATTTAAATAATGAGCCAGAATGTCAGTCACAACTCGTTCTGCAGTCTGACCGCTCAAAGCAGGCAGACCTGAAGTAGCATCAGCTGTTTTTATTCAGTATGGTCAGACTGAGAGGAATTTATTTCAATTGTTCCTGTTGCCTTTAGGCTGAAGCTCGGCCCATGACACGCAATATAACTACATAGTCCCGCCATGTCACCGATGTATGAGAGGAACAAAGCGCGCTGTGCATCCTTCAGTTGGCCGTCGCAGCGTAGCTTGCTCCTGCAAATCGCCGCTTTTGGCAGTTCATCTTCTTTTTGCTGGTCGCTTCTGTGCCGAAGAATATTTTATCTTTTTGTGTTAGTTTTTGTGTCTGTTGCGAGTTCCACATACTGTATTATTGCAGCTATCTTAAATTGAAGTTAGTTCTGGAGAAGTATAATTGTATTGAGTTTTGTTCTAAAATTATTGTTGTTAGCATTATTCATCTTTGTTAGTGTCTCATTTTAGATCGTATGTTTTCAATTGCCATTTTCGCGGAGTTTTATGTGAATATAACATCGCATTTCTGCGAATTTCGTATCCAATTTGAATAACGAATGACATGCTTAACGCTCAATTCGTAAATATTCATTTCCCTTGCATTTTTTTCAACGTATCGTTGGCTCATTTGTCCGGGCTTCCCTATGACGACTCAACATTCCTCCCTCAAGATGAACCTCAGTTGTCTAACGTTACTACTCACATCTAAGATTGCTGTTACTTCTGGCCTTTTGTAATTACAATAACCGCATAAGTATTTGCATGGTGACAGTGCTACCAGGTTCACAGTTTTGTGCATGTCAGTGGTGGGACTTGGTTACAAATGCTGCAGATGAATTCTGTCGCGACAGCTCATGCTGCGTGTCTGGAATGCTCATGCGTGGGCCGGGGACCACGCGCTCCACCCAGATGCATTGCTCGCTTTGTGTGCAGCGCATGCCCAACTAAAGTCACAACTGATCTTCATAATTTGCATAGCGTTCATACCATAACTGTAACTCTGGGGAAAATCTTCTTCTTTGCAAGAGAAGGAAATTGAGTACTTGAGTTGTAGGGCTGCTGGGTTAATATACGAAAAATTTTATCACATCTACGAGTTCCTCTCTTCAGTTTCAATCTTTGTTGATCAGCCTTGACTTCGGCTATTGTTCATCATTCGTGTTTATATAATTAAGGATTTTATAAGAAAAGTTAACTATTTTTTTAACAATGATCAGTCAATCCTGAGTTTGAATTTACGATTAAATGACATCTATGATAAATCGAAACGGCTGAGTTACGTTATATTTTACTTTACCATCAATAATTACAGTCAAACTTTTAGCATTCAATAGGCTTGTTACAATTTGTTTAGTCATTTTCCAGCTTCTTCGATGCTGTTGCTGCTTTTGCTGCTGCTCCTGTTGTTTCTGCTGCTCCTGTTGTTTCTGTTGCTGCTGTTGTTGCTGATGTTGTTGTTGTTTCTGCTGTTTTTGCTGTTGCTTTTGCTGTTGCTGTTGCTTTTGCTGTTGCTGCTGTTGCTTTTGCTGTTGCTGCTGTTGCTTTTGCTATTGTTGCGGTTGCTTTTGTTGTTGCTGCTTGTTTCTGCAGCTCCTGTTGTTGTTGTTGCTGCTGCTGCTGCTGCTGCTGCTGCTGCTGCTGCTGCTGCTGCTGCTGCTGCTGCTGCTGCTGCTGCTGTTTGCTCACGAGCGTCGACCGCAAAATTTCTCGGTTTTCTGGAAGCAAAAACGAATACCTTCTTGTTTTCTGTTGACCGTCGGTCTGTGTCGAATGTAGCAATTTTCTGCCGGTGATTTTATTTTTCTCACTTGAATATCTTGTTCCAAAAAAATCTAGTTCGCCAAAGTTATGCGACGA